>JTDE01002248.1:82627-96935 GCA_014338405.1 Paragonimus skrjabini miyazakii | reverse complement strand
ACGAAATGTTAACATCTCGCGACGTATGTCTTCTATCGTTATAAGTGAGAATATCTACAAGTCCATTTAGCTACGAAAGCTGTTAAGATATACGAGTGACATGTGATTTATACGATGTAATCTTTCTCAGATTTCTGGATTCAACCACCACTGGTTTTCTGTAGGATATCCAGAGGCTCGAGAAACTTCTTTAATGGAAGAGCGGAATAAAATTCTGGTCGTAATAATGGCTGAGTGTTGAAATCATTCCATGCGGATCTGACTCCACTTGGACTCTTACAGTATCATGAATTGAAAAGTGGGTCAAGACACCACCCTTATCGGAGGTCGTCTTGTTGTGAGACTGGATAGTTACGAAACAGAACGACTCCATTATTTTTTTCATGGTGTACTTATGTCTCGTGAAGACAGTTTTTTAAGGGATCCTGAATCACTCGTATTCACAGTGTAACTTCCACGCTGACATATGATATTTTCAATTGATTTTCTTAACGAGAGCGTCGTCTTCAAATATTTGTCAAATCCTATATGTTGCCTGACGATTTCTCGTGAGGCTGTATTCTGTTGCACTGTTTTTGTTGCTCAGCTGTTATTGCGTAAGTATATGAGGCTATATAACTCTTCTGGCTAAACTGCGCTGCATTAAGAATGTATACAAATTATTTCGTGCTTCTAAGTGCTTGTGATAAAAGATGTAACCAACTTTACTTCTGATATTCTTGTTGTTCACAGTCAGGTTCATTCTTCTCATCTCAATTTATAGACAAGATTGATCTGCTGACACATTAATCCACAATGATTCACATCTCTTGGCGCGCTCATTTCCTAGTAACAGGACTTCCAGTATAGAATATTATAAGTGAAACGGATAGGTACGAAATCGAAAAGTTCAGTCAATCTGGACGACGATTCCACTCAAATAAACTGTGGTTGCAGTCAACACTCACAACACTCAAACAGTAGGCGATGTGATCCAACAAGACAAGTCCACCACATAAAGTTGACCAAGTAACAGCTGACCATCAACTTATGTTATGTGAATGTCCATATTATCGTCAAATCGTCCATTCCCGAATCTTCTTACGGGTGTTATTTCATCTAGAATCATTCGAACTGTCGGTTTGTTTTATACCTTTAGGTCAGCTGCTAACTAATGCTTACTGAAGAGCAGTGTGCCGAAATTCAAACGCTACGCCTACCGGATGATTGGGCGGTATTCAGTCATGGTTACCTAACCAACTGGTGATCACCAGTGATAACAACAAACTGCATAGTTCACTCTAGGCGAGTGTAGTAGAGCTGGTGCGTATATAAACGTCCAACAAGCTATGAGCGAAAGCCAGGCCATTTTCATGTCGGGTCACAGTCAGCCGACTGAGGCTAACTGCTGCTATCCAGTTGTTTACACAAAAAATATCGGCTCGTGATCGAGTAAAGGCCGATGGTTTGTATAACCTCGTGCTGGAAAGTATTGAGGCACCACTGGCGGCATTACCTTTGTTGTTGCGCTCAGAATAGTTGACTGAAGAGGTCCATAGGAATTCGAGTCAGTGAATACCAGTTCTTATCTTCAAGAAGAAACTAAGGACTGGTTTAAGCGTCACATGGGAATTGGCCTTATTCCAGTCACAACGATTTCTGTTGCTTGTTTCTGGTTGACGCACCGCGACCTGAGAGGAAAGCGGTAGATAATAACCGGCAGGGTTTCTTTCCAAAAGACGACGTGTAAGTCAGCTTTAAGCCAAACTCAGGAAAAGCATCATGTTTGGTATTGCGTACTCGGTTACCGTGCCAAGAAAATCTGAGCAGTGGTAAACTAAACAGCACTAAACAATCATGATTTATTAGGAAGTTGATATCTTTTCATTAGTCAAGCGGCAAGCGTGTTACGTTTTGATTGGCTCGCCCAATGTTACGATACACCACAGTGACCTGAGCAATTCACTTGTTTAATTCCGACACATGTCCAGACAACTTGTTTTAATCACCACCTCTTACAAGCATACTCAACGTGGCAGCTGATCGTTGTATTTAATTTACTTCTGCTGATCGACCACAACGTTGATTGCACCAATCTTTTCGTGAGCTCTGGCATACTGAACGTTCCCTCATCAGGAAACTGGCTCAACTCAGTCACGTTACAAGTAGTTCCCGCCTACAATAATCTTCACTACAAATGTGTACTCGATCCACTAATCCGCCTTACACTTTTAAAAAGACGTGAATACAAGGATGTATCGAACAGATATTGCCGGTTCTCTGAAAAGATCTCAATGTCAGGATTAAGGTGAAACCTCTTCATGCGTTACAGGTAAGCTGATTACCCAAGATAACTGAATAGAGAACACCAACTTTAGATTTCCCACCAAAGTCCTATATCTTGAATTATCTACGACTTTTGCTGGGATTGAAAACTCCGTCCTAGGCCGGATGTCCGGCAGCTGGGTCCTTAATGAGCGTATACTCAGGTAGGCAGGGGATTATCCAACCTCATGAAGGATGGACACCTATCAGATTTATTCACAGCCAGAAACGGTATTTCCTAAGGACCTTTTTATGATCAGTGTTCGTTATTCTGTCTGTTCCTGAGTCACCTAACATTGACAAAACCCGGAGAGTTGAATGATGTCCAAGGTTCGTAAAAAAGATGATTTAAAATATCCTGATGATTTATTCTGAGGAAAAACTTGCAGTTTAACGTCACAATCTGTAGCAACGTAAATTGGCTACCAATGCTGCCATGATCACTATATTAAATTTACTGAGTTATTCGTATTTGTAAACGCATGAGACTTGAAGGACCTAGTGGGGCATAAGTCAAGCCATTTCGCATATTGTGTAACCCTTGCTAAAAACATGCGAGTGACAACAAATTTCTAGCAAAACATCTGTAAGATATTCCACCTCGAAACTCTTCCCACTATGTTCAGTCTCAAACGCTATCGTTGAAGGCTGGTAACACTCTCCATGTAATGCCATCTCATCAGCGGCTTATTTATTACCTACAAACTTCTTCACACGTCAGATCAACTACTAGCAGATCTTCTACCACCAAACAGAATTACGAGATGACTTGAATTACAAAGTTGATGATAATCCTTCTATTAAATCTACGTGTTTAATAGGTTAATGCTTCAGACCGGTTGAGGCTTCATGCGCTCAAAGCTGCATATCAAAAGCTTTATCAAACCATACTACAATTCAAATGTATTCATCTGTCTATGATTAACAAACGATCTAACGCGAGTTATTTCCCAAATTTCACAGAACTGAGAAAGATTGAAGAAAACATTTTCTTTTTCCGGTACAAACCTAAAGGTGTATGATTACAAAGTGTATATCTAACCATGTGGATCGCGAACAAATAATCGTGCGTTGATTGACACACGATTGATTGATTGACTGATTGGTCAGAACACGACGGATTCAGCCGGACAACTTAAAACCAACACGAGATGGACGCATAGTTAATTTGCACTAGGACTTCATAAAAACTATCAGGTGCTATCTAATATGTCGATAATATATTTCTATTCCATGATATGGACTTCTTCATCAGTTGACGAAATTAACACACACATGTCTATAACGTATGACTGACAGATTCTCTGGATTTAACCTAGACAAATTCTCCGACATGCCTTCACATTGCATTCAGTGACGACCCAGATAAGTACCGTGGTATTATTGGCTAGATCATCCATCCATCTCACCCATAAATTTTGTCTTTTTCAGGTCAGTTATTGATTCTATCAACAAATGAAAGTGCCTGGTTCACATTCCAGCAAAAGACTTCCACTTTACGAGAGAAAATTGCATTGTGCAATAAACCAGATATGTGTACGTAAAATTGAAAAACTGGCCGTACAGAACACAGTATGACGCCCACAGTGTTGGACAAGATCTAACACATGGAGCCCGTGACAAACTAATATTGACGGGAAAATTTCGGGTAAATTTTTTATACATGGATGAATACAGTTAAATGTTGTACACTGCTACCAATCGGCCGTTATAAATCAGAATATCGTTATATGTTCTGTCCTCGGTTAATTACGTCTGCGATTATAGTGAAATTATGGGTATATTTTCCATACCTTGTTTATTGATAGGAAATCGGTAAACTTTATTCCATCTAATTCTTGCCAAAGGTTCAATGCATCGTTCCAGCTTGACTCATTCAAGCTTTGTCCAAGCAGCAATAATGCTGCTGCATTATAATTTCACATTAATCGTAAATTCGGCGAGTAAATTGAAGCTTATGGCAGTTCAAATGATCCATCAATCCATCAGTCCGTCATGTGACTTTAATTCGCTCTTGTGGTTTTGGTTTCCATT
Source organism: Paragonimus skrjabini miyazakii (assembly GCA_014338405.1). Taxonomy (NCBI): domain Eukaryota; kingdom Metazoa; phylum Platyhelminthes; class Trematoda; order Plagiorchiida; family Troglotrematidae; genus Paragonimus; species Paragonimus skrjabini miyazakii. The sequence goes on along the minus strand of JTDE01002248.1, from coordinate 92,597 downwards.
AAAAAACTTATATCAGCCAACAGGTTTGTTGTAGCCACGTTGATTTTTTGTAATTTGAAGGATCGTAGTACACTCCTGATGGATATTCTGGTAACTAACGAATTTGTGGGAATAATGTACGAAAGCACACTGTTTCAGAGTCTAGATTGTACATTAGTAAAATCTTCCAGTACGACTGACTACCGACAGAGTGTGTCATAACAATTGGATGAACGAAACTGGGATGCACTAACAAATTTACGACTGATGAGGATAAATGTGGTAGGCCGACTGCTAGACAGGATAGGATGGAAGTGAAGGATCTGTCATGACCACATTTGTACTTGTATGTGCAGTGTATATCCTGGTCTGCCAAAGCGTACAGTAGAGCTGAGAAAACAATGGAGAGGAGACGAGAACAAGAAAACTTACTCGGCAGACCACCGTGTTAACACCAACAGGTGCAGTCCCGCTAAACTAACAAGGAATCGAACACCGAAGGATATATAAAAAGTGCTTGAAACTCGGTCTGGGCTAACTGATGAGACCATGACGCTTATCACAAAGTCTGTTCTTTTGAATTTTTAAATCATGCATGTTTGTGTCTCGTGGTAGGTGTGTGCCTGAGAGGTGAGGTTAAGTGCAAAGTAACACACCGGCTTTTTGTGAGGAACTCTTTAAGTCATGGTTACATTAATTGATTTGGCTTTAGCAGCAATTTAGCATGATATTACTGTTGTCAAGTGCGTGGTTGTTTAAAACCTGTGGTCTAATCTCTGCGATCTCGTCAAGTAGGTTGGATCCGCATGGATCACAACCGAAGGGTGAGATTGTGGACGACCAGCTGCTCACGAAGAAGAGTTGAATCCCCACCAATCTGTTGCACTTAAACTGTTTTACTACCTACTCTATACGACTTATAAAAAATTGCGGTTACATATGTATGGAAGATAAATTCATTTAGTTTTCGTGCGCACGTCCTCTCGCTATACAGTAGTTGCACACCACTTTGTTCCTGACAGTTTTAGTATAGTTAATCACCGTTTATTTTGCTTTAGTCACCTTGACAGACACTTTTTCAAGGGAGTCCAACGGAATCGCACGCATGATCGGCTGGTACGGTGAGAACAATCGCCACACTAAACTAGAGGATGTGAAGGATAAATAAGTAACTTCCTTGGGTGTTGGGCCGATTCGTCGTACATATGAATGGATTCAAGATGGCAGTCACATGAAACGAACTTCTAACAGCCGGTGTACACTTTTGTTGCACGTCGCTTTCAAGCGGGAAATATGATTCGTTCATATTCTGACGGGTGGAACCACGTAGATACTGTTGACACTACTGAAGCAGAAGTCATGGTTTTACGGCAAGCATACCGGAATTTAAACGGCCATTCACAAAAGGGACGTTGGTTTAAGCTATGTGCAAGACACCCGACCCTGTGCCTCGTATAAATAACGTAACTGAAATGACGTACATTGCAGCACAAATACAAATCTCGTTCAGATTCAAAGCATTCGTTTCCGTACGACCGGTCATACGCTACCTAGATGTGTGACCTCATTTTGCATCTAATCGAGCGCGTGCCCAAGTACTTTGACTGCACAACCAGGCGCCTTTCTTGAGGAATGAGTGAACACAGCCTAACATAGCTGACCAAAAACGGAGTGAAATCATTTCCAAGATAAATCGCTGATCTAGAAAGTCAAGTCTCACCGGAACTGGTTTTCGGTCCTTTTAGCTTACCGACAACCCGAAGGAGTCAAATTTTATATCGTAGTCGCAGCAGAAGCGGTTGGAATTGTTTTAAGAAACCCACAACGGTGTGCTCAGAAAAATTATCTAGGTCTCAAGTTTGATATGGTTCCACGGTTCCCATCTGATAGTTCCGAAGCAGTTTGACATAACTGTGTCAGAAATCAGTTTCGATTTCGTCGGTCTAACAATCCTGATGAAACAAAAGGTTACCTATGTGGCAAAAGTTGAATAACTGAAAACAGACTGCTCACCGAATCACCATCTAATTATGATGAACCCATCTAGAACGTTTAAGCAGCTGTGCTGTCCACAAACGGATACTCGGAGAAGTTTACCTATGTTGTTAGTGAAAAAATGCTTAACAACCATAGTACACATGCTCTGTAAATAAAACTATTTCCGTTAGACTACAATGCAGAAGATACTACATGTTTAGTGTAGCATTTTGTCGGTGTTAAGTTGATGCAAAGCGCTAATAATTTGTTTGGACTTGTAACGATTTTTCTCTGTTCCGGGAGTTTGTTCAGTGAAAGTCAAGCGTAAAAGGCTCAGATCGTCCTTTCTGCATGCGGTTTGTCGGTTAACTAGCGGCTGCACAACGGTTACTTTGGATGATTAGAATAAAGCTCGACTCAGGAAACAGCCGAACAAACCCCAAGTGAGCGATTTTTTCTGTGAACTATTGAGAAACAAAGCAATCGAGCGCAAGCCCTAAGTATGAATTTTACTGTGGAGGCAGCTCACAATATCGACCCGATCAATTCTTGCTTCGGTACCTGGGCCGAGTTCTGAACATCTGTCTGTAAGGCCGTGGGGGTCTAGCACTCAGAACTAGTACTACGTGAGCGATGTATCATAATGCAATCTACGTCCATTGGTATTGATCATTTGACTCTGAGGTCACTCAGTTCATTCACATCTGACGCGCCGATTTGTTACATATTGTGTTTGCCTTAGTACGCCGTTGACGAAATATTTGTAAAAGCCTACAGCGTTTGCCCTAGTTAACTTAATGGAAGCCCCCACACATTCATCATTTTTTATAGCTAATGACCGTGTACGTTCTTCCGACGAACGTTGAGTGACGCACGTATAACCAACGACGCCAAAATACCAGAATCAAGTCAAGTAGCCAGAGACCGTGGTACTATTGACATAAACATTATAATCATTTACAGGGAACAAACCTCAAATCGTTTGCGTTCGTGGGATAAGGTACAATAGTTGGCCGCAATATGCCGTCAAGGGTCCAACAGGCACGACAAGTACAAACACAGGCGACCGACAGGCAAGGACGAACTGAAAAAATGCGATCGGATCGGTCTAATGTGTGTCTAAACAGCCGGCTTTCGGGCAGACCGGTTAGTCAGTGACAGTTTCACGGCGGCTCATAGGAAGGCCGTATTCACAGGGATGGGGAGGGTGAGACAGTGAGACAATAATGGGCGTGTGGGCAGGTGAGTGAGTTTCAATAATTGAGAGAGGCAAGATGGAGCAATTAGTAAAATTAGACGCGGGTTATGAGAATCATAAGAACGGGCGTCTAGTTAGGCGGGGTCAAAAGGCAGAGTTCAACAGGGTCAATCGAAGGGAATTTTGACTTCCGAAAACGTCCTACACCGGCTGCCAAAATTCCACTCAGGTACCAATTGACGAACATGTCACAATTCAAACTCTGGTTCTCGCCTAATCCTACTTAAGACGCTCACAAATGGTAAAGAAACGCATGAGGGAGTTCGGAGACGCACACCTCAAAGGCACACTTGATGAGACCATCGTCCTCGGCTTTCACCGAGTGCACCTCTCAGGCGTCCCATTTGTCGAAGGGTGTAACTGGATGAAAGCCGTCTCCTATGACTACCACCCTACACTCTCGACGGGACTAAAGCTCTCCTACTCGACTCCCTCCAAACGGCATATTCGCCTTATGTCTCTTCTTATTATTCCCTTTGTCGTTTTGCGAATACTGTCCGAACCAACCCGTCTTTGCTTAGTTCACAGTCTACAATAATGCCAAGTGGCCACTGTCCGCGTGGCAAGTTTTCTGCAACAACAAAGACCAATTCTCCTCGTCGAATATTTTTTCTTGGTAGCAACCATTGTTGTCGCAATTGAAGTGTGGGCAGATACTCATTAAGCCCTCTTCGCCAAAATACTGTAGCTAGTTGATTCACCTCTCTCCAACGTCTCGTATAACTTTGTTGCAAGCTCTCAGCTGGCAGTTCTAAACTTCCGCCTCGAATCAATAACAAGTCATTGGGAGTCAATGGTCGTTGGTCCCGACTGTCTGGCGTAGGCGGAACAAGGGGTCGATTGTTGAGCACACGCTCAATCTCCACAAACAGCGTGACTAACGCATCTTCAGTGAGTTGCTGCTCTTTGCAAACGCCATGTAATACCTTTCTGATAGAGCGAATTATACGTTCCCAAACACCGCCCCTATGACTACTGAAAGGGGGGTTAAAATGCCACTGTATTCCCCGAGCAAGCATTCGGTCGTTAATCTTCCATTTATCCCATTTTTGTATCAAATCGCGCAGTTCTCTGACTGCACCAACGAAATTTGTTCCATTATCGCTGTATATATCGGTTGGACAACCGGGCCTGCCAACAAATCGGATGAACGCCGTGATAAAGGAATCCGTGGTTAGATTATGGGCCACTTCAAGGTGCACAGCGCGAGTCTTCAGGCATGTAAATAAGCAGCTGAATCGTTTCTCTGTATCCCTTCCGCGCTTAACTTGCATAGGCCCAAAGTAGTCTACCCTCACCTGCTCAAACGGAAACCGGCCTGCCTCCACTCTAGCCTCAGGCAGGGGTGTCATTCGCTTTTCACACGGGACTGCATATTGTTATCTGCAGCTGATGCATTTCCCGATTATTCTCTTCACAACACTGCCACCATGTACAATCCAGTAGCACTAACGAATAGCCCCTAGTACATGAGCAGGTCCGCTGTGTCGTTCGAGGGCGTGGAAATGGCGGACGATTAGGTCCACCACGGGGTGCTTGTTCGGAAGAATAGCTGGGTGTTTCAACTCCTCGGCATAAGAGAAGTAATCAAGGCGTCCACCCACGCACAGCGTATCGTCGATCAAGACTGGACAAAGACTGTGAAGTTTTCCAGTGATCTTCAGTCTTCTGCCTGCACGGTTTTCGCTCAAGCTCTGCACTTCATTAGGATAAACCTGACGTTGCACCATGCGGATTACGTCCCTCTTGGCCATTTTAATTTATTCTGCTGCTAATGGACCAGTACGTGGCTGAAGGTGACTTAGATGACCATGGTGATCTAGTAGCCATCTTTTGAAGCGCGATAGCCATGTAATCGATTTCAAAAGTTTAAACCAGCTTGAAAAGTAACTGAGCAGCGGGCAAACTGTGGAAACTTGAGTTACTGCGTTGACGGAAACCTGCTGACGTTTAAGTTCGACTTCCGTTTGAGTATCCAATCTAGGGATGTTTCTGGGCCAAGATCTATTGTGCATGTGTAGAAATTTGGGGCCTTTCGACCAAGTTCCCCATTCCCTCGGATTCCGAATTTCACGGTGAGCTAAGTCTGCTGAGTTATTCGTGTATCTAACATGTTTCCATTGTTCAGGCAGACTTCCTTCATGTACTACAGCAACTCGGTTAGCAACAAAGGTACTGAATCGAGTGGAAGTGTTGTTTATATAATGCAACACAACCGCTGAGTCGGTCCAGTAAGTCACGCTTTCGAAAGTCGCATGAAGGCCAGCGGAAACGATATTCTCAATTCTCACCGCTAGAACTGCCGCGTTTAACTCCAGGCGTGGTATGGTAACTGTCTTCATAGGAGTTGTTCGGGATTTAGCTAACACGATAGTGCAATACGGTTGGTCCATCTTTGGGAAAAGTCGTGCATAAGCTACTGACCCATAGCCTGTTTCTGAGGCGTCACTAAACACGTGCAGCTGTGCGCCATTTACATAATCTGTCACGTCTCTTGTGATACACCGTGGAAGCTCAACCGGATTCATATTCGTTACATATAATAACCACGACTTAGCATCACTTGGCTGGACAGGATCGTCCCAGCCTAGGCCTTCCCTGCACAGTTTCTGTGACAATACTTTCGCAGGCAGGACCAGCGGAGACACAATACCTAGCGAGTCGTATATGGAAGAGATGGACGATAGGATGCCCCGACAAGTGAGCGGCCCGTCGCATAGATAAAAACGCAGGCAAAACAAGTCTGAGACGGGGTTCCATTCTGTACCACGCATTCGTTCGTTTGGGATAGTACTGTCGCCCAATCCCTTTGGGGTTTGAGCCCACTCTGATTCAGGTATCGAATATAGAACCTCTGGGCTGTTTGATACCCACTTTCGAAGCTTGAATCCTCCTCTGGCAACTAGCTTGTTAATTTGTGGAACAAAGCTCTTAGCTTCGTCGACGTCGGCTAAGGAGACCAAGCAATCGTCTACGTAAAATTTGTTACAGATTGCCTTGGCGACTTTATCGTCATACTCGCTTCCGAAATCTTCAGCGTTCTCCTGAGAGCATAGGACGCACAAAATGGGGAGGAAGTCGCTCCAAATGGATGGACGATCATTTTATAGTCTAGTGGGTCCTCCGACATATTGTGGTCGGGCTACCAGAGGGAGCGAAAGGCTCCTCGATCGCGCTCCGGAACCATGACTTGCATAAACATCTCTGCCGCCACTGCAATGGAGTTCCTGCGGAAACGCAACATTACTAAAACTAGATCGGTGGTAAGATCTGGGCCTTGGAGTAGTTGGTCGTTTAAGGACAGTCCGTTACATTTGGCAGCGCAATCTAGCACGACGCGTAGTTTACCCGTTTTTTTGGGTTTACTATTCCATGATGAGGCAAATAACATTTGGGTGAGAAATCTGATGACAGCTGGATGGGGGCACTCGAACAGCATAACCTTTTTTAAAGTTTTGTTCTACTGCTTCAGCATACCGCAAAAAGTAATCGTGGTCACGACTAAACCGCCTCTTTAGATACTCTAATCGTTTTTCAGCAACTATCCTATTATTCGGTATCTTCATTTCAGGATGTCGCCAAGGCAGCGGAATAACATAATGTCCGTTTGTCAACTGTGTCGTGTTTTTGACTACGCTCACTGCATTCTCATCTTCCACCGATTGAGAACTCGTGAATTTCTCTGTATCAGCGAACTCTGCATTATAGAGTATTTGTATCTGCTCGGTGATGGATGCGTCTACCCTTTGGAGGTAGTTAACAGCAGTCAGTTTACGCTCGCAAGACCCGAGCGGCCCCAATAACATCCAGCCTAAGAGTGTTTTGACTGCATAAGGCTGTTTTCTGCCCCCTAGTCTTTGATCTAGCACCCAATGTGCTTCGGGTACGTCGTTGCCGATGAGAATACTAACCCTTTTGTATGGAATTTCGTCAAAAGGGACACCCTTTAAGTGTGGCCATTATCCGATTTCTTTTCGAACTGCTTCCACTTGCGGCATCATCCGCAAACTGGGTACGGAATACGCACGCTCAACTGCTACTGCGTCCTCACCGTCAAGCGAGCGAATCTCTAAGGCGACCGTCTTTCCCGGAATCACTTGCGAGCCAGTGATTGTAGCGATCCTTAATTCGGAAGGGTTTCCGGTAAGACTGAACCGATCAATCAGCTCTTTACTCACCAATGTGGCGTCCTAACCATTGTCTGTATCACTGTTCAGTTTAATTTCACTTCAGTATGTTTGCTGGCCATGTCCATTAGGGTCGGCTATCGCCTTCGTGTTTGCTGTATTCAAAAAATAAGCTCTATTTTCTTCACGACATTTTCGGACTGTAACCAGAAAACTCGGGGGTCGGGGCCCGCCTAACAATCTATGAACGTCGCGTAGGTGAAAGCCTCAAAACCTTCGGAAACCTGACATTGCCTAACAAGTGGTTAGCGTTCACTGATCACCATTCATATCTAAGTGTCCAGCACTGTTGGCCACAAACCACAGTTCCATTTTCACCGACAATATGTTAACAGAATATTAGGTCTTGTTTTATTGTGAAGACTACCTGGATAGGTTGTACGCATGTACTACAGTAAAGGTCAGACATACGTAATTTGACTCATTTATCGCATATAAATCAAGATTGCTGAATTCAGAAATATTGTAGCACCCAATAGGAAGCAATTATGTTTGGCCATAAACAAAGGACTGACGAAGGGATGGCAAGGTGACGATGGAGAAAACCACCAAAGCACTGACGTGAAAGGATAGGTTCGTCAACAGGTGTAATACAATTTTACTGTGGAGCTTTAATAAAGAACCTTAGCTCTAACAGGCTCACATTTTGTTGCGATATGGACAATGGTGGTTAATAGTATTCATTATTATATGATGCTTATTAGAAGGTTCCCATTTGCAGAAGCAATTCACTGTCAAAACGGCAATCTCGTGAGACAAAGTAAACAACACCAGCAACGGCCAGGGGTCATGTTTAAATAAGATGGCACTTCTGGAGGTTGCCTAAAGTTACATCATGTATACAACACACAGAATTACTGTATGTAAAGTCCTTTCAGTTGCGTATTAATTATACTTGTCAAGCGTTACCCAAAAATTTGACCAGCAGTTAAGCTCAACCGACTGTTTGGAAGAGAAACAAGCGTATTTTTGTTGAAGCTTCCACAGCATAGTAAGCAATTTTGAATAGCATCCTGTAGTCATTTGTACACTTCAACATAAACTTCACCAGGGTGTTTTTGCTACACACTTGCCGCCGGTAAACACTAGAGCTGAGTGACCTCCAACAGATACTCTATATTGTTACGGCACTAATAAATACGCTGTTCACACGGGCAAAACGAATCTGTACTCACAGCAGTCATGCGGAGGAACTAGACTTGATAATTTCTGTCTTGCTATCTAACGGTTACCCTAAAACGTTCATAGCAGACAAAAAACGCATTCTGAAGAAGTAATAACTGCAGAGAAAAAGAGAGTTTACATAGAGTTACCTTTCAATGGTGACGACAAACAACACAACGACTCAGAAATTCACTTAAACAAACATTTAATGCGGCTAAACTCCATGTACTCTCTCGAACCCAGAAGCTGTCATTGCCTTCAAGCAAAAGAGATCAGCCTATCGGTGCCACGTCACATTGTGTTTACCAGTTTACAAGTAACTTCGGTGAAAGTCACATGGGCAGAACCGAAAGATGCTTGATCTCCAGAGTGAAGAAACACTTGCCCAAATGGATACAAAAGTCTGTGTTACCGGAGAACGGCAATGTTGCTGAGACACGTAAACAGCCAGTTTCATCAGTCGCTAGAAACGTTCTAACCACTGGTCCTGGTATCGACCCAGATTGTGCATTCAAAATCCTGTTGCATCATTCCAATTCAAGATTCCTGAGGTTTGCTAAAGCTGTAGCAAAAAATCGCCTCAAGCCATCCCTCTGACTTCAGAAAAAACTGTTTGTGAAATTGACAATGTTATTGTAAATTTGGTACTGATGAGTCAATAAGAAATGCTTGCATCTACCAGTGTTCGTGTTCTAATCATTTTGTTCAAACTTCTGAAGGGAGCTAACTGTTTCAAATGTAAGTATAATCACGTTTTAAAACAGCCTCTGAACTTCACACTGCCGACATTTCCTGATGCATTAATCAACCACAATTTCAATTATCACATTTAAACGAATGGTCCGCCAACATGTGCCCGTCAAAGACATCTGAACGCTGAAATGTCACTACAAGCAGAGGACCAGTTTCAACAAATGTTGCAAATCGAAATAATCTGATCTTCATAGGATGGAAACGCACCATCATTGCATATGGTTCCTAGGAAAGACAGTGGTCCATGACCGTGTGGTGTTCATCCTGCATTGAACGACCTGACAGTGCCGGACCAATACCCGTTATCTCACCTTCACGGTTTCAGCGCAATCCTCCAAAACGAGCAGTGATGTTTGTGCTTATCATCCCATTCCTACTGAACACGACAATATTGAAAAGACTGCGAACACAATTTCGTTAACTTTCCTAGAGCTTATTCCCATAACGTTTGGTGTTCAACCCATTATTCACGCGTGCTTGCTTCACAGACATGTCGGCTAAACAACGACAACATTCATGCCATTGAGCTCGGTTAGCCCCCATCTCACCTAATGTCTCAAGCCACTGACCCTATGAGTCGTGTGGGCTCCAGTACGAGAGACATACTCGATCTACAGTGACTAACTGTTGAGAAACGGCCAAGCATAAGTGC
>JTDE01002248.1:62550-82527 GCA_014338405.1 Paragonimus skrjabini miyazakii | reverse complement strand
GCATAAGTGCCAAACGAGCTGAGAAAGCGGCCATAAAAGTCCTCACTCCGAAGATACTAATAGCTGCTGGATTCAAATCTCACAGGTCATTCAGAAAGCAGTTACTGTAGCATGTGGTACGGGGATACCTGGGCTAAACAAACAGTGGATCTCGGAGAAATCCCTGGAGTTGTTAGAAGCCAGATGGAACACTCCTTCTGCTAGTTAACATAACAAGCATAGAAAAAATATCGGTGCTTGCCGAGTTTCGTTTTGTTTGCTTATCTCGGGGGCATATTGGCCGTAATTAACAATTTACAAGAATACCTGTAACAGTGTTAATTTATTTTCGAACTTCCAAGTGAACAATATTGACTCTAGTGGCCCCGCCTCCTCATCCTGCATAACAAAAGCGGTTACCGATTTTCCATCCCTATCTACCATGGACCAACTTCGCCAGGTTTCGAGAATGGTAATTGTTTTGCCGAAGCTTCATTCTTGATAGTATTGCCATCATGTTGCTCACTAAACAACCTCTGAGAAAACCAACTACGGTCTTACCAACGTTACTGTTCTAAACCACATATACCACAATCAAATACTAGTCCTATCTAGAGACTTTTTGAACTGTGTCGATGAAGCCGGAGTTCATCAGCATACAGATGAAACAGTGCGTAACATTAGAGTGTTTTTCACGAAAAGATAGAAAGTTGCTGGTCATTTTTCTTGTTGTCAAATAATTCCGACTTTCAGAAAAAATTTCGACAGCAGGTTTTGCTCATATGCCGAGCATAATTCATCATTACGTGCATGATATCTACGAATTAATTTTCCAGAAAGGTACGTAGGCTAGAAGATAATTCTAACATTCTGCTAACATTAGGTTCAAACCTGGTTCGTTCAAAAGGGTACGATATGGTAGTAGATTACCAAAACGGAGGTGCGTGTATTCTAATTCTCAGTGCATTACCTCAAGGCGGTGATAAAGTCCGCCCAAAAGTCCACAGCGATTGGATTGCAAACAACACGGGTGACCGGATGAGCCACTGCCCAACGAGATCAGAATGAGGAAAGGCAGGTGGAAAACCCTCAACAGAAGGCGTCGGTCACACAAACAAACCGGGCACACGACGTGTGATCGGAAACCGAGTGGGTATTATGGACTGGAATTCTGGTTTATAAACGCGAGCGCGGGGATAAAGTGGTAACTAGCGAGTTGTACAAAGATTCTGTTCTATCAGGCACATTTTCGCTACAATATGACGGATCCAGACCCGACGTTGATGTCACCCACACCGACTCCACACTCGACTTTGTTGAGATGGTTGAGGCACAAGAGGCTCTGGATAACTAAAACATTTGCGATCGTTTGAGGTGTTCGAATGCCGAACAGTTCCACTTTCGTGATTCCCAAGTCACCATTATTTGTGATGTTCTCCAAAGCCATTCCCGTTAGTTGGTCTTTCCAAATCGTCGAACCGCTTGGAACGCTCTTCACAACTTATCGCACCCCTGCGTACACAGCACTACAGAACTCACTAATGATCATTCCGTATGGGCCAGAATCAGTGCAGACGTTCACGAATGGGGAGAAACTGTGTCAACGTTGTTATGTTATCCGCCATAAAATCACCCAACTCGGCACAGGCACCATTCCTATTGCTGGATATAGCCTTATTCATATTGATTCTGTTTGCCAAGTATCACTTGCCTGAGCTTGCGAATACACAGTTTAAATTGTGTTGATCGACTGGCTAGATTGCCAGAGGTTTTGTCAATCAAAGATACTACCGCGACTATAACTGTCCTTATACTTTGGGTAACATGGATACACATATTCGATGCTACACCGATTATTACAACATATCGCACAAAACAGTTTGAATCACGACATTTTCTTGCCGTCACACACTATATCAGTATAAGTCATTCCGGGATAACTGTTTGCTGTTCACTGTCCTCAATGAACAGCATCATCGTCAGCTGGCAACCGCCTTGAAGGCACAGGAGGACCCAACGCATTAGGCAGAACGCCTATTTGTTATTCTCCCGTGAATTCGATTAGCTGCCAAGCTAATCACCACCACCACTGCCTTCCTGTCTAACTTGTGCTTGATACAACATTACGGCTATTAGAAGGTTTCTTTCCCCATCTGAAACGGCAGACCGCGTCGACCTCTCAAACTATATTTAACCTCTCGAGGGCAATATAAGTAACGTCCACACTTATGGTCCCCGCCAAAACACTGGGCGGTCGATTAACTCGTCGAGCACGATTTGTTTATGCACACTATTTTTTCTGAACGACACCGTTGGAACCCCTTCTGCAACCCCCTTACGACGGTCCATTTCTGCTGATGAAATGTAGCCCCAAATATTTCGTCACAAAGAAAGGTGTTCGCACGAACGCGATTCCACTCGGTCATCTAAAACCGGCACAACTTGAGAGTGACTCACGTTAACAACACTAAACTCTTAAACAGCACCACAACAGCCCACCACCTAACGAGATAGCATCCATACTTCCGGACAAGGTGAAGAATCTGAAACCCCTGAGCATTAGTACGAAATTTGGAAGTCCCGTACGATTCATCGACCGTCTACTTTGGGAGTAACATGCATACATGGGTTGCATTTCTGCGACCGAAATTTTGGTGATGGCTGGTGTAACAGTTCATTATCGTGTGCCAATCCTAATGGCCACAAGATTACTTGCGCTCAATCTCAGTCCCTTGTTCATCTGACTTCTGGTCAGGTGACTCTTCAACTTGAATGTCTGACCTATACACGCGTCCAATAAGGAACGTGGACGTAGGCAGTTTGTACTGTGCGAGTCTCACCTTCACAAACTGGACTGACTGCGTGTCCTTTTCTGTCACCAGTGCGATTACCAGTGCCGCACACGCAAACATATGTGCGTTACTGATGAGTAGTAGGGGATTTTGATTTTCATATAGATTGAATATCACCCACAATTGATCGCAGCTGTCGCATTCCCATTCACTTTCCAGTCGGCTCCTTTCGAAAAAAAGCACTAGACTCGAGTTTTGCTCTGATTAGAGCTCGTCAGTAGTGCATATCATCGCCACTTCCGGGACTTGAATCACGGACACGCTGTTCATGAGGCAACTGTGTTTACCATTGCGCCATTGACTTCACGTTAGGCACGACCGACTTATCATATGTGAACATTCAATCACTTTCGTTTGTGAGTAATGATCAGGTTGCCCGATCGCCCCACGAGGAGACACAGTTACTGTCTGTTAACTTCAATCGATGACTCCTCGACTAGGACTAGTTGAAATCACAGAAATCCTTGACTTGTTGAGCGGTATTTGATTACTGATAAGTTAACCGAGTGTTCCTCAGACGAGTTGACATGCACGTGTATGGGCGCCCAAGTGTACAAGTGACTAAGCTGGTAGACGTGAGGCAACACAATTTCGATCGCCGTCCTCGGCAGGGGAACGTTTCTGCAACACTCCAGTTCAACTGACAAGAGAACGCGAGCTACACCGTATCCCCATATCTCCAGACTTCACCAACGTGTTGAAACACATACTGTGTTATCAGTAGTTTTTCACCCCGTGAATGATTGGTTTTGATCATTTTTGTGATTGCGCCCAGTCCAGTTAGACAAATCAGTCTCAACTCGTGCACTAGTGTTTTGTAGAAAATAAAAATTGTTAGGCCTTAGTTATATTATTTATGGTTCCCTAGCTTCTAATTCAGTCAGTCTGAGTACTTTTGTGATAGACCACTACTTGTTGCACTCGTGTGTGCTATACATGACCTTCACCGTCCAACATTGTAGTGTTGGTTTCCGAGACGTGTCACATCGTGTGTGTTCTGAGATCAGTCAAGCTAGCTTGAATGGTGGTCACTGTTTTGCCGCACGGCTACAGGTGAATGCCAGAGAGAGTAGAAACGACAACTTGCAAGTTTATAACATGCTTTAAATAAGAATGCAGACCACAGATTATCGTTAGTTTCTGATATATCCAAAACGCAGCAATGTGACGGTTATAACAGTGACCTACGGCCGCAGACAAGCTGTGAAGAACGAAGCTAACGATAGGAAAAACGGCAGCTGGTTGCTTACACCCACTTTAATATTGCCCCCCATTAATACGCTCCTAAGAATGTACTCAGCGGCAGACACAGGAAATCACGGTGTCGGTGTCGGTGTCCTTATCCATACCATGGTTCAAATCAGACGGTGCAAAAGATGTGCACAGACAATTGCGACTGCCGTGGACTAGTTGGTTAGCGTTAGCGTTCTCTGGACTGATGGAAACGAAAGTAGTTAAGAATTTCCCATTACCACCACGATCACCAGTCCTTAATCTTACTGAGTGAGTCTAGGATAAGTGAAATCACAGTGTTGCCGAAGAGCCTAACGTCGAAAGCTTCCTACAATTAACACGTATGTTCAACCATAGGACTAGAAGATATTGTCTCCGGTGTCAAAGAACAGCTGCCCAGACTTCAAACAGTGTGCTAGGGACTGTGCTTTTTAAGGAAACCAAGCTGTAACTTACAAAATTCATTCTTTTCGATTATAACATGTTCACAAAGATGAGAGCATTTGTTTGTGTCCGTAGCATTTGCACATCGCCCATCCAAAAGAAACTGTTGGATGCGCTCCATTTGTGTACGCCTCAGTTCCATTAGAATTGTGAGAGAAAAGCAACTCAGAATTGAAGCAGTTAGTGTTGTCGCTCTGAAGAGCTCCAATGCTGGTCTGATAGTTTACTAAGATGTGAAAGGTCTACCACAGTGGTCGCCATATTCTAGCCAATGACCACTCAGATTTAGCCCAGGTTGACCACTTTAACGTCAATGCCCAATAAAAGTAGATAGTTTGTCACACAGAAGACTATTTTTGTTATTTTGAATCGACGACTATCCAGTTAACTAAGATGCGTTATTTGTCTAAAGCTGAGTCGTTACTTTGACACGCTGGAGCTGCTTTTTTATCCACTCACCGTACGAAGATATTCACATCGGTATCAGGAACAAACTGATAGGCATGCGCCCAAATTCGATAAAGACGTTAAAAGGCTGTGTGTTGAAGATGAGCGTTTCGGCAACTCTGTACATGTTGCGTGCGAGTGTGCATTCCAATTCTAGGTAAGCAGACTGATACGAAATTGCCAAAAACCATAAGTCAAAAAGGGTATCTACCAGATGCTGATTGCTATCAATTGGCCATAACTGAATAAACGTGAACATGAAAGTTTGGTTTCGGACTTAGAAACGATTGTAGGTGGTTAGATTGGCAGCGAAATATATATAGATGGAACGCGGAGGGTTGATTCTAGAGATTAAAGAAATTAAGATCAATGTCGATCAAACCGTACATAGCTTCATTGGACAAATAGAACGTTCATCTTTTTTTAAACTTTCCATTAAATCGAGGAAGACGTAGTGTAACAAACATGTTTGCAATGAAGTTTCATTAGGCCGTTACAACATAAAACGGTCACATGCAAAGCTTGGTATAGGTTGAACTTCATACTATCACACCTTCGTATTTGTGAAAGTCAACTGGATATTAATTGATCGCGTATCGATCGAGTGAGTCAACGAACGGCAAAATCAAAATTGCTGTGCCCACACAAAGTTGGGTTAAGTAAGTGAACGGCAATGTCTTCGGGAGTGGCCAATAGTCGTTGGCGAACAAGTTTTGACCGATTCAGTGGAACTCTATAGATTACGTTGAACGATCGGTCTATATTGACTTGATAAATATCAGCCAGATATCACAGTGGCAATCATGATTGATTTTCTTTCACCTGCTCTGATCCATGCCGAATGATGCTTCCTGGTTTCTCTAGATAAGTTGTGGACCGGCACTTCATCCATCAGATTTATAGTAATCAACAGAGAGCTGACGAATCAAATAATTTGTCCGGCTGCATTGAATGTTCACTTCAAAGATTAATGAGCTGACGTGTTAGTGTTTCGATAAATGTATCGTTCGTTCGATCATTTCGACTGCCTTGAACACTAATTACTTCACTAAATCGATAAATGGACAGTTAACATTTATTTTCGTTGAAAAACGAAAGTGAGATATTAGGAATTTTTACCATTATGGAGTTTCGCATGACATGTTGTATGGTGAGTCTGTCGTTTTATAAATGTAACAGCATTATGAGACTTCATCGAAAACACAAACCTCATTTTAGGTAATATATAGTTCGTCTTCTTAACATATCATTTGTGTCATCCATGAATTTTATCAAGTTGATGCCACAATCTATTACCTCACATATTTTACATCTGCGCTTATTAAATACTTTGATTTGCTTCCTACACGGTTTGAATGAACTATTCCGATCTTTCCATCTGACAGGATTGCAGTCCATTAACAATAACCGAAAGAGTTGCGCTATCTATAAATTCAACCAAATCAAACTACTTGGTATGGTGAATACTACTTTTGTGGGGCTGAGTTCATACTATTGGAGTGTGCGTCTCCGTAACTGTCGAAGTGCACCGATTTATACAGAAAAGAAAAAACAAATTCGTGCTGGTTGTCCTATAATCGATATCAACCCGATATTCCTGATAACCCTCCCCATAATTCTCACTAACCATTGAGTTGGGCGTGAATTAGAGCAAACATTATAAATTATACTTAGCTTCACTCAACCAGCTACTTCCATCTGTCATATTATGGCGACCCGCGTTTTATGTAACTGAAACAGATAACTTCCCAACGTCAAATATGACAAGAACAACAGATGGCGTTGCTAATGAAACTTAATCGAAATTCATACTCCTAAACATTCGTTCCAGTTGGTCGGTTAGCCCTCAATTCTGTTGAGAAGTAGCTAATGTAGTGGTGATACGGTTGATTTCGTGCTTTTGAAAATGATCAGGTCACCTGCTTTTGTTAATTGGGAAAATCGTTGGCTATCCGCCGGTCGAGGTATTGAAACAACAGCAGTTTCCAAGCGAACTGTGGAGCTCACGCATGGAAGGCTGGAGGTCAGAGTGAAATCAAGCGAAGACTGGATGCGGTCTACGGTCACAAAATTTGTATTCCTCTTCAAATTGAATGTGCAGTCCAAAATAAGAGTATTGGATGAAGTGCAACCCAGACGAAACTAATGGTAAATAACTTTTAGTCCTGAATTAATACCAGAAAGCCGTTGAAATTTTTATCTAGTACAAAAGAAATTCCACCTCCATCGAAACCAATTTTATTGATTAGACTTCATTTCACAGCCTTCTTGGAACTCAGCTAGAGTACTACGGTCGACTATGGCATTTATTCGAATCTACCAATCCCGTTTTTCGTGATATGATTCTTGACGAGACCCTACATTGTTTGCCATTGAGGATGTGGCAATTTATATGGGGAAGTCTTTGAGCCCGTGCAATACTGGTACCATTTTCAGACTAGACTATGGCATTTCTTCCTGATAACTTTCATCATGTGAACGACGCTTTAAAATGCCAATTTTTGTTAGCATTTGGTACTGGAGTAAAAAACGGAAAATGCGGTTTGCAGTGCTCAGTCGGTGAGGACCACGCGTTTACATAATCTACACTTCTCTTGTCAAACTTGCTGAAATCTTACTTACGTGCAACGTATTGACAGTGGAATCATCTATAGTAATTAATTTTTTTCATCTTCAAACATAGATCTATAACATGACATTTTATGAATGCCCATCATATGTTCATCTGCTTCTTGTACACACAAGTAGTTCAGCTAAATCTATACATATTTTCGTAGTAATTAGCTTAGTACGGAAAAGAAGATGTATAACATTCTTGTATTTAGAAGCCTAACGTTTTCAGCTTCTGTCGGAAGTTAATGGCAGTGTAGACATTCTCATCATTTCGAATTGTGGAGTCCGTTGCAAATTGTCTTTTACAATCTTCACAAACTACACATTTTCTCAAGATCCTAACGAGAAGCATAACTTTCCTGTGCACACCTCCAGAATGTACACATTTTTGCTAACAGTGAACAAGATCTTATGGGACAGTATCAGTCGAATGCATTATACAATCCATGTTTTAGATATCGTCTTCTTAATGTTTCATTACATTTTTTCAACATATCGTTGCAGTATACGGTGAGTGAATATCGCGGTAGATTATACTAGTATAGTTACTACCAGAAAATAAAAAAAAGAGTTCATTTTTTTGAAGTTTGAAGCAAACAGGTGAGTTCTTCACCGTTAGTTCAACATGTTTCGGTTGGTATAGGTGGAATATGTCTTTATCGCATGTCTAAACAAAACTAAAAAATGACAATAACTCTTAAACAGGTACTGTTTAATTTTAATGAAGATGCCGTTTCTGATAGGTTTAGTCTAGTGGAAAGCTAAGGGTATGTTAAAAATGATCCTAGTGTCACTGTACATGAACCAGCACCCAGTTCATTAATAAGTCAGATTCAAGATAGGTAATCAACCACGCTCGTTGCTTCATAGTTGCATTAAATCCTTCTGAACTTCACGACAAGAAAGAGACCAAGATAGATTCAATGTTTCAGGTGCCACTAGTAGAACGACATCCATTCTGATACAGTGTGATTGCCATCGATTTACCAGGGTTTGGGACTATTTAATCGTTTCTGTAATTTCGACTGTTGTTTTATCTTTTCTCAACTGCCATTCTTACCCCTCAGTGTCATAGGTGACATGACGTACTCTTGTAATTAATCCCAACTCACTTGATTCAGCTCTGACTGATCCCAACCTGTCTGAGTACCCTGTCTACGTCTCATGATGAATTGTAGCCAGGATGTCAAGATAAGACAAGATGGGGAATTACCCGGTGTAAGATAATGAAAACAGAAAAATGAACGGTTAGGGGTAAAAAAAGAAAATTCCCGCGACTACCTTTTACAGAACAACTGAGCGGTTTTGCCATCACCAATAAAAGATGTTCTAACTGACATGGCATCAACTTGATGTTCATTTATGTGATCTGTATTAATTATGTTAACCGTTTACTAATAGACAACCAAAGATTTTGGTTAACTCCATTTGTGAGCCAGATAGCTATCAAAAACGTTTGGATAAATCTTCTGCCATTCAATGTAGTAATAGTAACTGCATGCTCGTGAATAAGGCCTCTCTCATGAGTCACTACGGGGGAACAAAATTTACAAACGTTTTTCAATGATTATAAATAGACACAAATTGTCAAAAGTCCTATGCGTTGTGTCCTTGTATCGTTTTAGAATTGCTGTAACAGACAATACACTTAAAGATACAGCACACATTGAAACAATGGATTGTAACAGCACAAAACACAGTGCAAACGTAACGCTGTTCCTAACACATGTTTCCATTTCTCCCGCTGCTTGCTAGTTTTATTTGGCATGTTCAAAAGCAATTTACTCGGCAGATTAAAAAGATTCCTATCACTGAAGGTTCGATTGCTTATTTGAGTAGTCAGTGCATCATCAAAGCAACATACCTGACTAACATAATAGAGAGCAACGAACAACATACTATTCACTGTTCATCATAATCAGTAAAGAGAACACTGTGTGTAACCCGAAATGTGTAAATAACCACAGCCTGTCAACATTTGCTACACTGATCACTGGGATCATGAATGCCAAATTATCATTACACCCAACCTGTTCCATGATCGGGAGCTGACCAAAATATCATAGAAAACCAATCAATTTGCCTTGCATTTGCGGATCCATTATAATTTACAAGCTTGCCTTTTTGTCTGATGACATGAAATGAAGCGGGTAAAGTACGTAAAATTAGCATAGGGCTACTCGTCCGCTTTTAGCTTAGAACCTTCACCTTTTACACAAATACATAGAAGTAAATAGGGTGTTTAAATTCTGCATGAACAGCCACACGTTGCTGAGTAGCACAATGGTTAGTTTAAAGAGTGATTCATCGTCGGTAGAGCGTAAGTGACTACTGCATCTTTGAATGACCCCTATCAGTCGAATGTATTAGATCGTTTTTATCTCTGAAGGCATTTATCGTACACAGCTAGCATAACAACGAAACATTTGTGAAACAGGCACGAGGTAGATGATCGATAGAACATGACTGCAGATCAGTTCCACACCTTGTATGTTGCGCTTCGCAATAATTAACTCACATTTTTCTCCAACATTTTGAAGGAAAATTCACACCTTTACATTCCTCTATGTAGGGAAATAAGAGCCCTAAATTTTGATGCATTTTATTACCTTCAAAAATCAATATTCATCTTATGATGAAAACCCTTCTCAGCTGCTTTTTTATAAGTTTCAGCATAAATGGGCGCAACTGAAGTACAGCCTGAATAATCCATGCCATTTACACCGTTATATATATATATACTAGAATCAAACTGACCTATCCGGCTCTGATCACCGCGAACTACTCAGACAACGTGAAACTTTATGTGGGAATTGTAACCGATGAAACAGCTTGTTCAAACTTAATAAAACTTATTGATTGAACGTTCAGGCTCAATCATCCTTAGGAAGGTCAAGAAGGTGTCACGCGGCAAGTGCACGAAATGAGAAGATTAGTAAACTCTACTCTGTGGAAAATTTGATGGGAACCTAAAACCCTAGTTATCCAACGAGTGTACGGTAGTGGTGAAAATGCTCAGACTGTGCAACTGGGAGACGCGATAGTGAATGGTGTCTATGTTGTATGCAAATTCTCAAAAAACAGAAGTCACGTTGATCAATTATCCGGCCATCCAAAATGATTGAAAACAAATGTGAAATTGCCGTCGTCATTAATGTTTTCGTTAACAGTAATACTATTGATAATAATAGCCTTGTCTGACGGAGTTTGCTGTAAAAGATTAGACATTCATACTCTACGGGAATATCCACAAATCGAATTATTCTTGTATACCATAAAACTGTGCAAGAAATGATAGCAATACCTACAATCATAAGGCAGGACAGTAACAGACAAACCAGTGACAACACTGAAAATACTACCATCAAGACCAAAGTGACAACTCAAATCTGCTCGTAAACGAAACGTTATAAACAAAATGCATATGTTATGATTAATTGAAGTCTCACTGAACACGCCGAATAATCACATCAATAAAAATTAGTTATCATTTCACATGATAAATGTTCGTCGAGTTTCCAAGCAAATGAGACTGGATGCATATTCAGCTTGAATATAACGTAAATCCTAATTCATACATACACCAGCCACAAAGGACATTATTTTGAGTGGTGGTATCCATCAACACATTTATTAAAGAAACACACTGAACTGAGGAAAATGTGAGTAGATGCAAACCAATCACCAAATAAGAGATAAACACGGTCATGTTCAAAAGTTGGTGGAACAGAAATGAGCATCGTGAGCAGATGAGATCGACAGATATAGCTGGACGATGCACAACCAATAAGTTCCAATTTAAAAATCTTGGAGATGACCGATCTAACCAAATTGAAAAGCCAACCAACTAGACTTCAGGTCATGGTTTGACAGTGATCAAATACGTGCAATCATGCTTTCGGTCTAAAATCGAAAAAAACTGCTGCAAATATCAAGGAGAGCCGATGTCAATTAAGGAGGCATTTGTCCAACTTTGCTATCCTGTGAGCCCAAACCTAGGTGTCCCAACCCCTACGCATTAACAATGTCAACATAGTTGATGATGAAATGCTTTCAACCTAAATATTTAAATGCCTGGCTTGTAAACAGTGGAATATCTAGCCATTACTACTAATGCTACCTCTTTTTACTATGTTTCGTTTTGTATAATGACGAATTACCAATTTATATGTCTCAGTCTCAGTATTGTGCATATTGCCAATGTTGACTTGACTTAATGAAACCCTCTCTGTTTATACTGGCCGTGGAATCGGCAATGTAAGAGTATGTTAGTCCTACTGCTGGTCTTTTTTCTGTTCACTTCAGTCAGTAATTAGTCACAGTGTGTTGTGGTTTTCTCAAAGCACCGTCCAAGGTAAAATTACATATCACTCATTGGTTTCTGGACGCATCTGTTCTGGTTTTATATCAAAGATCGTTGATAAACGGATACAAACGAACTATACGCTACTAATAATGATAAAAGCAACAGTGTGGATAATAACTATATGTTCCATACTATAATTATTGATCACACACTGTTTCTGAATGTGACTTACTTAGACTTAAACTTGACTGAGTGAACTACCACTCTAGAGTGGTCAATATGCGATTCAAATGAAATGGGGAAGGTTGACAACTCAGTAAAAGGTAGAAGGCTTCAAACTCTGCATAATACATTGCCAGACTGTTGAATCTACCCAGGTAATATGGTTGATACGGTATTAATATGATAGAAACAGTCAACTGTTAGCAGATGTCCCTCAGATATTACGTTACACGTACACCAGAGACGTCTTACAACAGAAGATCATGATGATTTCTCTTGTGCATGACCAGTTAGAGATGGTGAACTGCTGGATGTTGGAGGATTCGCATGAAGTTTGCAGATATGCAAAAGCTGAAAATGTTTGTGTACGTAGGATTGTTTGGTTACCGAAGCATACTCACAGGATCAACAATATAAAAACTATTGAACAAAAAACCAGAAGATAGCAAGCGAAAAGGAACCCCAACCATTACGCATCAAACCTACAACAGACACATTCTTAACTATAAAAAAAGCAACAGCCGGCTGACGTTAACACTGATGATTTGAAAGTACCCTCATTTTGCTGCAATGGTTTCGATGATCAGTTTGTCATCCTCCACTATGAGTTAGTTATTTCGGTTACCATCGGTCACTTCTGAAATACTGAAATTAAACAAAATTGCCGAATATTTTAAGATGAAGGAACCAATGCATATTTTTACTGGTGGTCGAATGGTTCGGCGGGATTGCTTACATCTTTTAACCGGTTTGATTACTTTAATCCAACCCCATACTGTTTCTTCGGGATAACCTGACGGAACGACTTTCAGGATCGTAGAACGATATGCATTTCGAATGTGAAACTGGTTTATCAGAGGACTCAAATGCAGAGGATAGGGTAACACTTCGCAGAACTAACAGGGTTGATGTAGGTAACTTTGCAAAAAGGGGAACCAAATCGGTGTCAATAGACGAAGAATAAGACCCAGCCCTTTGCCAAGGCCAAAAATTACGCAGTGCGTCAGTCAATCTCTATCCTTACATACGATCCTTTGGTATTTGTATATGCAGCTAGATGAACCTATTGTGCATGCATGTGGGCCTGTATAAAAATTAACAAATATACTAAACACCTAGTTGTAAACGTGTGACTAGCATGAAAACCAAACCAAACAAGACTTAAGTGAAACGGTCAAAAGTACAAATCAGGCTGGATCGTGATTGGCACTCACGGTCAAACCCACGGTAAACACAGGTTGATAGTCAGTTGTTTTTGTGCACATAGGACCGGCTGTTGATGGCTGATCAACAAGGCTTCGATATACTTGAGAAGTTGTGAGCGTTCGTCAAAATCTTAAAGGAAGATGCGATGTTGACACTGTGACTTGTGGTCGGTGAGTGCCTCGCAATGGATGAAGCGGCGTTTCGTCCTCTCTGAGTGTCACCCATTGGCGTGTTAGACATTGCAACTCTCAACCAATTTGTGATGTGCTCCTTGGCCATGGTTTCAAGCATCCTTTCTGTTCTACCAATGTATGTGTTTCCGCAACTGCAGGAAAACTGATGGACGCAATGGCTGGTAGAAAACGTGGTGGTTAGCTTTTTGACTCGAGGTAGAGGTAACCTAGTGGTTTGTGGGAGCAGGACAAGCTTTGCTGCATTATACACCCGTTTTAGCGCGGCGCTGATCACCTTATCAAAGGTGTTCACCAGACTATCCCCTTTGAAGAGGAGTTTGATGTAAACATCTTTTTTCGGGAAGTCCAAAGTTGTCTTTTTCGCAGGAGCAAATTTGCTCCATTTCTGAATGAAACGTTCGGGAAAATTGTTCTCCCGAAGCGTTTCATACAACACTGTTTGCTCGGCTCGTAGTCTGTCTGGGGAGCGGATTCTTGATGCTCTGTAAAACAGTGTATATACTAATGATCTTTCGAATGCAACACGAGCAAAACTCATGAAATTCATGTATTGTCCTGTCCAAATTGGCTTATGGTACACAGAACGTTCGATAGAACCGTCTGAACGGCCCCTAACCAGGATATCCAAGAAGGGCAAACTGTTCTCATTCTCGTACTCGACTGTGACTGAGATATTCGGGTGGACTGAGTTGAAAGCATGAAACGTTCTTTCTGCTTGTTTCTTGTCTTGTCCAATCAAGAACATGTCTTCGGCATAACGTTTGTAGAGTTTCAGTCTGTCCACAACTGGAAGTAATGACTGTTCAACTTTGACCATAAACACATCGGCTAAAACAGGGCCGAGTGGGCTCCCCATAGCTACACCATCTATCTGTTGAAAGCCCCTATCCGAAAAATAGAATCTTACATTTTCAGTGCATAATATGAGTAAACGCTTCCAATAGTCAACAGGAATTGGTAGAACAATGGAGTTGGATAAAACGAAATCACACATAAAATCAATAGTTTCGTGAAGTTGCACGTTCGTAAATAAAGAGTTAACATCAATGGAACACATCGTGTCCTTAACGTGTCTTTAACGTATGCACACATAACTTCTGTCGGAGCGGTTTTAAAATTTCAACCAGCCATTTTTCTAGCCCATGGTAAGGAGAACCGTTCATGGCCAGAATGGGCCACAACTGTATGGTTTGCCTAAAACCCACAAACCGGGACTCAATGTTTCAAACACCTAGTAATTACACGATCGATATCGGGAGGTGGGTGACTGTACACGAGCGTGCAAAGAATCGAGCGCGAAAACTGAACACAGTTCACGACTAGTCAACATAGGCTAATAGATATCAAAGTTGCCTCCAAATTCGTTAGACTACGAGATTTATTTACATCTGTCAAGCTGGACGAGTGTTTAAGAGGTTAACTGAAATTGACTAGAAATTTGACTTTTAATTCCAAGACATAAACCCTCCTTCTTCAGTTATAAACTTGCCAACGCGCGATAAACTTAGCTATGTGATAACTTTTCATATTTTGGAGAACAATTCAGTAAGTCCACAGATGATGTACTCGGTCGATGTAGACTCTTCATTTACTAATGTACCGCTGCATAAAACCGCTGAATTTTTATGTGATTTTATTTTTAGTCAAAATGTAAATGTAGGTATTCCATTAGATCTTCTTAAAAATCTCATTTTTGCTTGTACAGAACACATTCCGTTTGAGTTCGGAGGTGTTACCTATAGACAGATTGATAGTGCATCCATGGGTAGCCCACTGGACCCCATATTGGCGGATGTATTTTTGGGAATGCTTGAAAGGCAGTTCCAAGAAAGGATTTCGGGGTTCCTGCTTTACAAACGTTACGTGGACGACATTTTAGTTTTTACTGATGAATGTGGTTTTTCTTCATTTTATAACTATTTGAACTCCCTCCACCCAAACCTCTCTGTATCTTATGAGGTGGAATTTAATAATTGCTTGCCGTTCTTAGACATTCTTATATCCAGACGTCAAGATGGTACATTACAACGATCTGTTTATCGCAAGCCAACTTGGAATGGACAATATTTGCAGTTCTCCAGCTTCACGCCTATTGCTTATAAACGAGGGCTAGTGAAAACATAATTTCACAGAGCCAGAATGATTTGCACTGCAGATGGATTAGAGAAAGAAGAAGAGTTTATTAGGAAGACGCTGGTGGATAACGGCTATCCTGAAAAGTTTGCGGATCTTCACAGCAAGATGAAAGAACCAAAAGTGATAAGCTGCAGTGCGCAGAAAAAGAACATATTTCTGCCAATTCAATTCAAAGGCGACCACCTGACTGACAACATTAGTCACAAATTGATATCGGCGTTGCAACGCACCTACCCAGCGGCCCAACTACGCATCTTGCTAAGCACTAGGGGCTTGTCTCTTCATAGCGGCGATACACACTCAACCGATCATTCTGTCTCCCATGTAATCTACCAGTTCAATTGCAGTTGCAATGGCGTCTACATAGGCAGGACAGATCGGCGTTTGCATCAACGTATGATTGAGCACATTCCTAAGTTGTTATCAACGGCACTCTCAAAAATGACCTATTGACTGTAACGTGCTCGAAGGCCCAAGCTTCATTGATCGCCACACACATATTAGCGACCGGTCACCTAGTTGACCCTGTTAAATCGTTCAAGATATTGTTACATAATCGGAACCGGAAACTGTTAACGATTAGCGAGGCAATGCTCATCAAACAACATCGGCCAGTTTTGTGTGCGCAGAAGGCGCTGACGCAATCAATCTCCTTGCGGTGGAATTGATTGAACTATTAGACCGTGAAAGGTCAGAACTATGTTGTTGGTTCGTTCATCTGTTGTTGCTATACGCAGTTTGTATAAAAATTGCTAGTTTTCCGTTGGCGACTGATGATAGTAAATCGAAATGTTAACATCTCGCGATATATGTCTTCTCTCTGTTTTGACTAAATGGATTAAGGTAACTCAATGTTTTAAATTTTTCCTATTTTGTCAGATACCCGTAGATTTATTAAGGCGTCATCCCGTGCTGCAAATTTTATCAAAAGCGTTTGTACTTCAGGAAGAAATATTTGGTTTTTAGAAGCGTCTACGATAGGCCAGTATTTTAGCTTGACCATCAAGTGTTTGTGATGATAAATAGAAGAAACGTAACTAGTGTTCATGCGTTCGTGCGTAACGTGCGTGAGTGGTTTGGAATGGTCTGCAGTACACCAACAGTCAATCAGAACAAGCTACAATACATACCCGCCGGAACAGCAAGGATGTGTGGATCACATGTATTATCAAGCAGTTAATCACAGAAAATTAACACGTTCGAACTTCGCCTTTGTTTGAGCTTAGGAATAGTACATGCCTATGCCGCTTTCAGGATTTGAACTTCAACGTCGATCCGAAAAACAGTCGTAATGACCATTGTGTAATTGACCTTAAGTTAGACACGACAAAATTATCATACACAAGCAGCTGAAACACACTTTGTTATGAGTAATGCTGAGTCAACTCGATATTTTTGGAGGAGCCACAATAAATGTTTCGTGACTGACACGTTGCCAAGTAGTTATGTGGCAACTCGTAAAAAGAATGCAGACTTGCCCATACAGAAATTCAGCAGTTGGAAACGGATACATTGTGGATCCGCCGGGTTGAAAAAGTTGGTTATATTAGGGTTTGATTGGGTTTTACATTTGTCTTTTCTTGTCTAGCTCTCTGAAGGGAAAATGTGTTCTTTCTGGAAATAATTCGGAAAGTTGAGGGATTGCCTGTGATTATACTCCAGGACATGTTGTAAACCAAACTGTTTAGTTGTAACAAGAGAATATCTATCACTCAGTGGTCTTCATTCAGTTTAGTTGGCTGAGAAACCAGCCAGGTATTGGCTTCATTTCAAAATATTCCTCCATCGTAATGTCTGGTTGACTGTCGGTTTCTCCAACGCCATTGAAATACTTCCCACAGTCACATAATCTTAATAACTACCATTAAGGGTCTGCCAGAATGATTAGTTCATAAGTGTTAACTGCCATCCAATAGAAGCAGTCGTTTTTATACCTTTGTAAGCGCACTGTGACTATTTCACCATTAACAGCTGCAAACTTAGCAGAATAAGATAGTTGTTTTCTTATTCAAAACCCGAATGGCCATGTTATGGTTGTTTCATCAACTGCAACTGCTTCACGGACTATTCAGCTGAACAACGGTAACAACCATAAAGAATGGAAGTTCTACGATTATGATCATTTCAAATGGAACATCACGAGGGCCGGAATGCAAATTCTAGGCCAGGTGAGGTTATACCCTACCAGTAGGCTCTAAAAAGATCGAAACTCGAGTCTAGTGCTTCCTGTCTAAGTACGCTAGCTGAAAAACTTGTCCAAATGCAAAGGTTGCGATCAAATTTGGGTGGCGTTCATTTTGAGATAGTATAAATCCACGAACTCATATTGATGATTCGAACCGAGCTCAGCTGGTTCAATGAAGAAAGTAACTTAAACCGAAATTAAACGATCTGATCACGGGGTTATCAATTGGATTGAACATATCGAATCTATTTATTTTCTTTTTGAACTGATCAAACAAGATGAACATTGTTCACACAAAGTTGTTGTTGAGCGGTCTGCCAGAATTATTCATTCATATCTGTTCAGGATTACGAGCTCTGTGGTTAGCATGCTAGTCTCACAAACACCTGAGCCGGAGTGCTAGTTCTAGTCCAGAAGATAAAGTTTAATAAGAGCGATACTCGAGTCTAATGCTTCCTTTCGAAGTGAGCCGGCAGAAGGGTCTACCTGAATGCATTAGCGTCGATCAGGTATGAGTGGTATTCAGTTTGAAATAGCTATGCTGTTGAATTTGACTAAGTACACTGTATCACGGGCTCTTGCAACTCAAAAGGACACCTAATCGATAGACCACACCGACCGTCACTGATTATCCACTGTCAACTGTTGCCAATCCTCCTTTCTAAATAATCGTTCGTTTGTTTCACGCCTTACGCCAATCGACTATTATTATCCATACAAAGGCACGAGTTAACAGAATATGAGTTGATATCTTAAGAACATAGCTCAACTCCTGTTTGTACCTCCACAAAAATTGAGATGTAACTTGCTTAACACCCACCTGCAAATATACACCACTCGGTAACATAATAATGTCCTCGTTGGTATAATTTTCTGCTTGCGGTTGGTCAGAAACTTCTCCGATTAAATAGTTACAGATAACCTACTGTAACATATCAAGCTCCACAACCGTGCAAAATGCTGAGTTAATGATCGTGTCATGTGCGCAACTACTAAGCTACATTCGAGTGGCTTGATATATCAGGATTGACCAAGAATAACATCAAGCTTCCTAGCATGTGGATCAGGGTCATTGTTTTATCTCAGACTCTTGAGTGTAGGCAAAAATGTCGAATATGCCTCCCAATCCATTCTTTAACTTTAGTAGTTCCATCATTGTTTAGCCAAGTTGAGTAGAAGGCAGACTTGGACTTGAGAACATGTCTGATATTGATGTCCAACTCTAATCTGCGAACAACTGGATAACCATACGAAGCTGTGACTGTTTAAATAACCTATTCAACGTCCATCGAGATAAACTCTTCATCGAAGTTATTGGTTCCGAAGGTTTTCATGCGTGATATGGGCGTTTACCCATCTTACAGCATGCATAGCAAATCTCGCCCATTTTCAGGCAGAAATTATCCACCTGATATGTTGGTGGGTTGAATAAAACACGACTTCAGTCAAGTGAGAAAGTGTAGATTTGATTCGTTTTTGCACCTCGTTACTTGCCTTGCTCCAATCAGCAGAAGCTTTGTGGAATGGACAGTACTCGCACACTGTACTGTGGATGTTTTGTTATTAATTTAGAATTGGTTGGGATAGCATGATTGTTTTGTAACAACTCATCAATATGGATCAGTCTTTTTTAATGTGTAACGATGATGGACAAAGTGCCACCGATGATAAAGATTTTGAGAGTCATGTGCTGTCTATCTTTTTGAACTGACTCCAATGAATACAACAATTTAAAAGGAACGGTTCATATATGGAATCATATGCGTTCAATCCCTTGTTTCAATGCTACTATCTGGTTAACTCCAGATTTGTTTCCAAACTTGCTAGATTTACCAGAAAGAATGTTGGTGGAGCCACCATCCCTTTCAATGAGCGGACAGTGACTGTAAGAATACCACTGTGGAAAATAGTTAACAGAAACCACTGAGGGGACCGTTAGAACATTTTACAAATTGTATATAAACGAGATACGTCTCTTTCAATCCTGGATGTAAGTGTTGGCCAATTCCGTGAACTGTGCTAACGCGTTGTCATCCGCCGGTTGCGCTCCCGGTCTCTATCTAACATACATATACACCAACGTATTAACCGCCCATCAGACCGTCATTCATGCATTTTCAAGAATGACTGACGTTAAATTTGATCGAATAATCCTTCCAT
>JTDE01002248.1:45798-62450 GCA_014338405.1 Paragonimus skrjabini miyazakii | reverse complement strand
AATATATGAGACACGGATCAGTAGCATGGAAGTTTGTTCACAGTAATTTGAATGCCTTCTGCCATTGCTCTCAGCTTACCATTTTCATAAAGGTCTCAGTTGGTCTTTTCAAAAAGGAAGCGTTAGAATCGAAGTCTCGTCGTGTTTGAGCTCTCCAACGCTGAACCTCGACAAGGTCCGGCAAGGTGGTCATTACGTCCAACCTAAAGCGGTTGAACATTTGTATTAGTTTATACAAATCTTAGTCCATAATTCGTCGTCACGAACAGCAATCACGTGGCTTTTCTATAATTCGAAATTAAGTTACAATTCCTCGTAAACTTTGCATTCTTGTAAACGGGATAAAGTTTTACACTGCTGATGAACTCTAAAAAAGGCAGAGGTTAAGTAAAACGTCTTCTTTTGCAAGCAGTTGACTGAAAAGTCTACTGGAATGTAAAAGTCGCCATCAGTTGTGGGTAACTTTCATTCTATAACACTCCTTCGAAGGTATTTTTAAAAAATTCATTTTCTGTATGCCTGGTCATTCGAAACCAGTTTGTGTATAATATATCGTACACATATAATATACGACCATTGAAAATTATAAAACTGCACCTGCAATTCGGCCTCAGTGACCAAATAGTTTACAGTGTGTGGACCAGATTTTTAGGGAGTATGTGGCTGTTTTAGACAATCCGGACAGTACGTAAAAATTATCACCTTCACAAAAAGTATCTTACACCAGTTAGCATTTGTTACTAAATCGTTCTTTAGTGCAGAAAATCTGATTCATAAATTTAAGCATCGTTCTTTCAAACAACTCACCAAAGTTACCAGAAATTATTTACGGAAATGGAGGCGGAAATGTGAACGGGTGCAAGTGACCTCAATCCAAGTTCAAACCGTGTTACATTCTAGATTACTAATCATGTCTATTGTTCGTTTTGGTATGTTATTTTTGACAACAATAAGAGACATTAGCATCGAAAGCGTTATTGTTTGCGTTGGAAAAGCTTGTTCGATTTGGGACCTTCAAGAAGCAAAACGAGAATGACTAAATGAATGTTCAAAACACTTTGGTATTTGAATTAAAGTATAACTTTAGGATCTTCCAAAAAGTAAAACAAGTACTTTCTTTGCTTTTGAGAAAATCACAAAAAATGGTTGTCCACAAAACGGTTATTTACAACCACGCAATATGATTATTATGGTGTCATAATTGCGTTAAAAGATTGTATAATCTGAGAAGCGACTGTTAGAAGGTGACATCTCGAATGACCATTTGACCACAAACCAAGTATTTATAATGGACCAACAATCGGTAAAGAAGTGTTATATTAGGGTGTTGAGATATCTGTGTAGGATTGGAATGGGCACAAAAGATTTGTGACAGATCCGGCCGAACACTTTCCAGGTTTGCATATTTTCAATGCGATTACTTAAATGTACTCACGAGCTATTATAAGACTGTCTATTTGTTATAGAAAGAAAATTGAAGATAGAACCAGTTCTCAGATGATAATTATTGATAACGGTAACTGCTAGTGCATTTCCTATTGGCTGGGCAAAACACTCTGTTCCTTCTAACCAAACCATTGACCATGTTAACTACTTATTCCACTGTAAAACAGCACAATATTAGTAACGTTATTCTGTCAAATGGTATCACGTCTGTGACATTGCTATTCAGTCTTTGGTATATCCAAATAGCACCGACAAGCTTAATCAATACAATCTAAAAAGATGTTAAACACAGAAGAGACCTTAAAGACTCGAATAAAAATAAATGTTACTGCTATGTGTACACTTTTTGTTTACACTAAGTATTTTACAAATGTAATCACACTGTCATCCATGAGGTCATGATAATCAGGTCAGATAGTTTTTAATTTTGTTTTACTCGTAAACACACTCAGGAGTTGTTCTCATTGTTTACAATCTTCTGGATCACAAATTGAACCTCACCCGTTCATATCTACATGTGCACTTCTTCACGCTCACTACTGTGACCGATATCTCGTCAACTTGCAGTATTGTCTCAAGTATTGATTTCGACTGAAATCTATACTGGTGATGTTTCAGTGGAATAATTACCTCAGACAAATCGCGTTTACGAACTCATCACTACATGAAAATCGCAACCCGTTATCTGGACTCGTGCATCACAGTGGTGAAGTCGATTGTACAATCGTCAGTAGTATTTTGTCAGACGGGTATTTTGTTTCTTTCCGAGTTGGTCGCATAACCAGATCGCTAGACAAAATCAACTGAAGCAGATAGATATGATGTGACATTTGGTGCACGCTTACTGCAAGGTCACGTGAGCAACGAGTACGACCATTGTTGTCATTGTTAGTTAACGTACCGCAAGTGAGATTATCATATGAACAGCGTGGTTGTACATCAATGCGTATTGGATAGCGTTGAACATAAAAACTATCAGTCACATAACAGCACTGCACATTATTGGTGGTTGCTAAAAGACATGCTAATAGTTTGGTTCATATAGGGTAAATAGTCCAGATTACCAAAGATTGGGTATACAAAGACGTTGTCACATGTCAAGAAATTCCCCCTCTGCTTCGTTAAGAAGTTCTTGGATACCATCTTCTCAGTTAGGATTTTTCTAACCAGTAATGTCCTACAGAACTACATCCGATAGTCAATAATCCGCATGAAACAACGCAAATTCAGAGTGGTTTTGCTTGACGCAGTGACTAGTATAGTTGACATTACATACGTATCAGTGTTGTGAAAATGTTCCAGTGTGACAGAATGCACGGCGTACGTTCCCTTGCTGGTCCATGCAATTTTATTAGAAAGACATGTATCGTGGGCCACAGTAGTCACTGCGTCAAGTACAATCATTTTGGAACCGTGATACAAGTAAAATACTTTATCAGTGTTTACTTCCATTGATCGGTTCCCAGACAATCTTCCTTGTATAAAAGTGAAGCTGTAGGAGAGGCCTACTGATAGGACCAAAATGGAAACGGCGGAATAAGTCTGTTGGGTGCAACGCTGCGGGAAATCCACGCTGCAGTTATACGTGGATAAAACAGACTAAACTACACAAAACGGCAGAACATGTAGAAGGTCAATTCTTAACAATTTTTTTCATAGACTGTGCTGTAAAATTAAAACTATCAACCTCGGTGTTCTGACTTGCCTATCGAGTTCTTGCTTATCGGAAGTTACCAGTTCTGTTAAACTATGCATAAATTTTTTCCATATGATTTGCTGAGTGGTGTCTCTAAAGGTTTGCCAAGTAATAATCAAACATCGGCGTAGTTTGTCTTTGATACTGACTTAGTGCACAACGGGGAGACTAGGACACACATTTATATGCCGCTAAACGGTCCATTTTTATTGTGGAGATATTCAATAGATTTCAGATTGAATTCCATTTGTGCACAAGTTTTTGTGCTTGGTAACATTCGTGGTTCTCAAAATAATCACTATTGTTACAGCAACGCCTATAAGCTGTAATTTTGCTGGCTGCTTGCAAAATAGCCTTAAACATTATTATCATACTGGACTGACAGACGTGCATGGTCATTGAGGCGGTGTTACAGTTAGAAATCACGTGATTACATGTAACACAGTTCCGATTTCTTGTTCAGCACCATTTTTGCTTCACTCAGCTGAATCAGTGTTGATGAAATGAAATTCAACTAGGAAGAAATTTATGTAGGCAGCATTGACATTCGGGAATATATTGTTTGTTCCCTTGGGTGGATTTGTTATTGACAAAATCTAAGCGCATTACTGACAAATACCGCTGACGTTAGGCGTAACAATAATTTTGATTCGGACCAGAGCGACATAGCTGACAGGGGGGGGGGATAACGGAGCTCAGAACTAGACCTAGAATTCATACTCCACAGTTTTTTAACTGTGGGACATGTCATATTATTGACAGTCGTTTCAGGGTTTCGAGCATATATCAATTTGTTATCAATCCCAGCTCAACCCAATGCAAACCATTAATTTTGACAGATTGCCTATTGATCGATTTGATTTTTATGTCGTCACTGGTCTGCTCAGTTGCCTGTCATTGATGTTCAGACAGCATGTGTGAGTTTCCGTGCTATGTAATTTTGACTACTGACTGTAACTAGGCAAGTGGAGCAGGTCATTCCTTGGAAATAGTGGTTCAGTTATTCGCCCTCTGTTGAAATGTGATCAAAGGTGGTAAATATGCTTTTTATTTAATAGGACCAGTGGTGGTAGACTTTTAACAAATCTGCCCAGTTACAAGATGACCACTAACAAGGGAAATTCACCGCAGAATTCCTGAGCTTTAGTGTTGGAGATCTACTGTCTGACCGACGTGAACGAATTCACGTTTGTTCTTGGGTTTGTCTCAGAGATTCAAGAAGATCTTTCTCCATATGTTTTTCAACAAAACGTGCTAAGTAATTGCGTGGTTGACAGGTTATTCGTTGTGTACAGTTATTGCTTGTAAAATCAGCTCGTTTACACCTACATTCATTTACGTGTACACACCTTTTATCTGTCACTCTAATCACATCCTGGTGCAAGGAACTTCCTTTCAGCCGATAACTTGTCCAGGCCTTGAAGTCCAATTTTGGTTTGCGTACTAACTCTTTGGTAATATTTAACCACACCAAAATGATCAATAATAAACGCCTTTACCTCATCTGACCACTTCAATTTTCGTTTCTGTCCTTTTCCAAATCGCTTCTTTTAACCGCCAGTAAAGTTTAACTTCACTGGACTGGGAATATACCAACTCAAGGGTATTCTGTGGGTATCTGTTATACCATAAAACTGCAACGTTCTTGGACATTTTTAAGACAGAAAATAAGTAATTATCATATGGGCAACTTAATCTCGAAACATCCTCCATGTATTATCATTTTCATAGAAAATTGCATCTAAATTGTACACTACTAATTCCTCGCAAAAATGATTTTATCATACTCTGTTGTTCGAATCTACAAGACATATGCATACTATTTGAAATGTTTAGGGTATGGAAAGAAGCTGGTTGGTCGTTTTATTCTGTTCCCCGTTTGTTCAGTTTAATCTGCTCTGGATACAGTTAGAATTTAGTTAAACTTCATACTAATATATGGATTATGTTTGTTTTTTTATTTATCTGGCTTACGTAGGTTTAAGAGGGCCGTATTAGCTATTAAACCGAAACTGATCGGTATTTGGCAAAACTGACAAGTGTGTGTGTGTGTTCGTAAAGTCAAACGCACACTAATACCAATCAACAAGAGTTGACGTCTTCATTAAAACAATTCCTGGTTTTGCCTTAATTTTTTTCATTTTTTTGGTCTATAAAGTTTTGTCGTTAACCACCGCCTAACTGTATGACTACTGTAAAATTATGAAACCAGTTAAATTGTCTTAGGAGTCTGAATTGGATAACCAAACAGAATCAGCTCAGGTCACCAACGCATTCTTGTAAATAATTCACGTTTTATCGACTAAATTAGATTGATCAATTTCGTTTAATCCTCTCTCTCTCAGGATTCTTGAAGTGAAGGGCTACTGCACACTTTGGGGACTTAGGGACAACGAGGCGGTTGTTATAAAAAAATCAAACTTCAATACGTGATTGTTAATTCCCATTCCAAGTTATACGTTGGTGGCCTGAACAAGTTAGGGGGAGAACAAGTAGATGATTTGATTCTGAGTATACTTATAAATGGTACTTTCATCTTACCCAGAAAGGAAACAGTTTTTCCGATTATTCACGGTGTGAGTTGCAACGAAAGTTTATTACTTCTAGGTTGAGGTGAGCGTCAGTGACAATTAGGACACATTTAAGCCTCAATCAAGAACGTTCGCAATTATCTCATTTTAACAGACTCTGCATTTAATCCTCTCCAAAAAAAGGCACAAGGCTCAACATTTTCTCTTTTTAGAGCTCACCAGCAGTGCCTATCCTTGCCACGGCAATGGTGTGAACCGGTTGCGATGCAACCGTGTTGACCACTGTTGACCACATTAGGCTCAACCTAATTATCATAAGCAAACGTTTAGCCGCATTCGTTTGTGAGTAAAGCTTAGTGTCATAGACCAGCCATAAAGTCTTATCAACTTACGTCACTCAGAACTAATGGGTCTCTTTGCTACATTCACATTGTAAAAGGTATGTAGTAACATAGTTTGTATCAAAGGTTTCGACGAAATATAGTAAATTACGAAATAAAAAATTTACCTGACCGTTAGTCATTGGTTCAGTGTAACTGCAAACTAATTATTAGCAGTAATGCAAGGATGTGATTTCTCTGTCCATAGCCGTTCAAGTTGAATGCGCCCATCTATTGCGTTTATTCTACTTGTTTTCGGTTCAAAATAGTCGGAGGCTTTGGTGTAATTCCACCGAATACATATTTTTGGATCTCACGAATACGTTTTTTAGGGTACTGTTGAAGAGTGAAGACTAATCTCACTCGGTTATCTGTTTTCTTATGTTCCTTTTTTCTAATCTATGTGACGTATGATGAGATCTTTCCCTCTCATGTCTACGATACGTAATTGGGTTCCGGCTCAAGCTGGGAATTTGTCCAAGCCGCTCGGGTGGCCAATTTTGTGTTTACGAGCCTGATGACGTGTTATTAGTTAGCAATATTAGGGATCTGTTACATAAAAATTGCGCTACTTTGAAAACTCCTGGATCCGGATGAGTTCGAACGAGTGTCTCCAACCGTTTCATGGAAAGTTTGTGGACCTGTTTCTGCACAATCGAGTTGCATGTTCATCCGTATTTAATCCGCCTGAACCCAGTCTACTAAGTAGAATTTCCGTTACTTACGTCTACGTTATACAAACGTTTATTTGCAAGCACCAAGCGTTAGTTTTCCGTTGATATTCCATCGTTAACTTGATTTCTATACAAAATGTGCTTTTTGTTGTTGAAGCAAGTGACTTCATAGATGAGAGTGATTTTGATGTTTTACGAATCGGAATGCAAACGTTATGCATATGTAAAACAAATCTACCAGGTTAACAGGCTTCCCTTTTTTCGAAAATATTAGTCTTCAAAATAACTGGATTGTTTTTTCGAGGTGGATATGACCTATTTTTGACGCAACTTGACCAGACCTGAATGTTTAAGTTGACAACATGATGAGTTAAATGACTGTACAATTTTTGGATTTTAGTGTTTCGAATCAATATGGAGATAAAACCCTGGTTCTTCCGTTTTATTTTGTATTCGTTACAGTTATTCCTACGCTAATTTCTGTGAATTTTCTGCAAAGTATTGATCTGTTACATTTGCGTACATTCAGTACGGAATTATACTCTGCGTTTTTAGACTAATGATTGCCGCAACAATAAACAATTATCAGAACGTAGCGTTAACCGACAGTTTGCGGTGAATAGGAAGTTCCATTATTAACGATCACATTTTTTGAATGGCGGGTTGTTAGAGTTTTCAAGTTATTTTACAACTGGCGAAAAATCAGCGATTTTTACACTGCCATTATTATTACGTTTTGGTTTATGATTTCCTAAAGATGTACACATGATAAAACGGTGTAAACACATTCCTGACTAGTCATGAGTTGATCTTGTTACTGCTGCCTATAAGGGTTTGTGGAACCGTCGGGTATATTGGGGAGTTATTTAAAAAAGTTGAGCGTAGCGGATTTATCACCTTTTTGAGAAACTCAGTAAAACCTGATCCCAACCATAGGTAGAATACAAGACCATTTTCATAACTACAGCTTGTCGCTATCACAAGTCGGTACCTAGATCTCAATGCATTTGTAGTAAATTGCAGTTTACGGCTCACAAGTTGTAATCTGAGAAGTCTTAGGCCTGGCATTAAGCCATTAATATTTGTAAAACAAAAGTAATCCCACCGTTTACTTGCAGATTAAATCGTACGCTTTGAAATCGATGTCATTGGTTTACTGAATGATGCCGAAGCTACCGGCTAGCGACTTTTGTAGAGTGTGCAAATCCCGAGGCTTGATAACTTGTCTTCCAATCGTTTTTTACTCACGGTTTTGGGACGCATACTGCGTTTTATTTTAAGCAAAAGCCGGCGAATCCGGAAGAAATCAAAAACGAGGAAATAGCACAACAGAACGAGGGCATCACAGCTGACTGCGAGCAGTCATGGTGAATCTGCTTGCAATAGCTCTTATACTATCCTGAGCTGATGTTTTCTGGGGTGGAACCGAATTACAGTCAAAGGAATTTATTTGGCGTGATTGTGTGTCGGGTTTTGGCTGTGTTCTGTTGATTACAGAAAAGCACAGACAAGATTTGCTACAACAGTACATTGTGACGGTTGTACAGATGGAAAAATTACTGAAAATTTTTCGAATTTAATGACAGAGAGCACCATACAGAAACTAAATGCCGGTTGACAGAAAACTATTAGCTATCAAAGCAAGCCGACTGCATGTACACCGTTTGTGTTAGAAGATTTTTTCAAAATTCTCCGTGAATACCCAATGTTGCAGGATAAGTGCACATTGACTAGGACCTACACTATTTCTTGTGCTAATAAGAATAGATGATTGCGTACAGCTCGGTGGTGTTGAAGTTTTTGGGAAGTTTATTCACTGAGTACCTAATACTGAGAAACCATTCCACTGATGCACGTATGTTTGAGGCCTGTCAGACTAACTATTCCACTGACTTACTTTTTTGTCTTGTCCAATCGATTTTTGTGTGCAATGAATGACAGATAGAATGCAGTTCATTTATGTTTCGTCGATTATAACAATGCTTTCAGTCGCATCGTTAGAAAGCTTCGATTTCGTCTTCTCAGGGTATGATGTTCAACAATTTATCATAACATTGTTAACTAATCGATTTTCCAATCGTTCCCAGTTTATGAGATAAATGGTCAAAGTTCTTCTCAACCAGTCACGAACTCCGGTTTTTACCGAAGTGCCATTCGTTCACCGTTTTTTCTCATTATTTTAATTTATTACCCAGTTCAGGTAAAGCATGCAAATTGTTGTCCAACATTAAGAAATACTATCCTTTTTAAACCATTCTAGTTTCTTACCGATTAATCTAGTTGTCCTTACGCATACTGTTCTTTATCCAACTGACTCAAGTGCACGGATGGTTAATTTTATCTTTTCGAAGGAACAGATTACCGGCAGCTTTCTGAACCTGATCCTTGAATACAAGTTGAAAACAAGTTTCCTCCTAGGTTCCAATCATTTAAAATGTATGGACTGACAGTTACGACTTGTGTGACCGCCATTTTTTCCTATCTGGCATGGCATCTCTCAGTGCGTCACACTCAATAAGCTTGAAGTCGTATGAAAACAAATCATTTGTCGGGCTTGGACAGCAAATTTTCAAACAGTGTACGTGTTTCTTACCTTGATACTTTTTCCAACCGTCCGGAATCCACCCCCTTTAATGAAAACCGTTGCTTTTACAGATTTTCCCTCACCACATCTATTTATTTCAATTTAGGTATGAGATCACTTACCTCGACATAGAGGAACGACAGTTGTTCGAGTAGTCAAGCATGGAACCTGTATCTTTACGAACCGCGTCTCTTAGATAAACGCATCAGTATATCGCTACCAGTGAACGTTCTCAACGGTCAATACACTTGGTCACTGAAGTAAGCAAGAATTAACGTTTAGATGTTGTCTACATCCCTGACGTCAAAGTGACAGTCAAAAGTTTGAAACTGATTTAGCAGTGTATTCTATTGTATTTTTGTATGATATGCAGCTTTCCCTGTTATTTGGTCAACAAGATTAGGAGGCATGAAAACTAAACGGAAGGCGTTGACATCAGGAAGGTCGGGAACTAGAAGCAACCATTGGAAATCTGCAAATGTTTCATGTAGAACGTAGCTCAAAAGAAAATATCGTTAAACTACTGTCAAAGACATGAATACACGTCATCCGTTTGTGTTTGTTACTCTGACTGTTCAAGCAGTTTCTAATAAATGTCCTTCAGTATCCAATGTCTTAGTCCAATTGTTATTCTCGGTCACATGTGGACTTTCATTTGACATTCGCCATCCTCAGTAGAGTACACGATATAAACACCAAATCTGTAATATAAACTTGGCTGATTAGGTATTAGTTTTTGAGGTCTACAGTGGTTATTTAGTTTTCAAAGTGACCAACTGCAGCAGCAGCTCAACACGACGAATTGTGAATGTCAAAGTTTGGGAAAGGCGCTAAACTGGTGACAAGGTTTTAATTTAATTAGAAACAATTTGCGAAAAATTTTGAAAATTTGTCAAACGCGACGACTACATACGGTACAGGGCAAGACGTTTCGAGAAATCGAACACGGACTAAAAGCGTAGTCTTGGCTAAAACTGGCGTATACCGGATAAACTGCTAAAACCGAAATTGCACATTCTGGCTTAAACAGTTGCTAATCAAAGAAGCAAGAGAATTAACGCTTTAGTTTTCAGCTGGACGAAGACGCGTCGTGGAGAAACCCATCAGAAGACGAACTTCAAATCTTGCGCCAGTTTCCAAAACAGACGTTTATTTTATTAAAAATGTTAGCGTCAGATATGATCGATGATAAAATTTTGTTCAGTAAAATCTCCAACTATTCATTGTCTTTCAGAAATATTGCTTAACAGGTGTACTTAAGACTAACAGTTGGAGATAACTGAATGTTGATGGATACGTTACCGACGGAAGCTAGTGCGATTGACTAAGTGTCTGTCGTCGAAACGACCTGATAATATCAGTGCTGTTTAAATAAATATACTGGCTGAACCCTAGGGTATAATTATCCTGACGTATTCAGCATGATAACGACGTAGCAATGACTACAGTTTACACACTTCAATAGTCAAGTTTTCAAATTATTGGTGTTGTACATTTTGCTCTTAAACGGACAACCTGCCCGCAGCTTTTTAACACTCGTCCAGAAATACAAGTTGACAACAAGTTTCTTCAAAGACAACTGAAATACAATGATTCGGTCGTATGTGGTACGGCAGTTAGTGAGAAATGATCAGGACACACATAGAAACCGAGCTGTTATAAGTAGTGTGTAAAGAACCAATTGGTTGGGTGTGATCATTTCAGTTGGGCAAATAAACTATGAGCTATTTTAATGCAATAACCGTACCGCATCCGTTCGTACCAATTAACTCACCGTTCACATTCATTTGCGAAGCGTTCGCGTTTCTCAGATCACGTGAAATCAGTCTTGGATCTACTATCATTTTTGGTGGTCGATAAACCAACTGATACAACATAGCTTGTGGTAGACTGAGGGCGAATCCAAGCACGGCAATCAGTATGGAAACCATCAGAGCGACACGAATTCCGTCATTCGAACGACATTGTAGAGGTCGACACATGCAAGCCACACGGTCCAAACTAAATGCGACCAATAACGATCCCGAAGTGAACACAAACCATGTACCAATTAGTTCCATAGTTCGACATGCTTCTACCGAATAAGTGTCTAGTTTTATAATCCATTTTGAATCGGAAAGGAAATACAATCCACGTCCTAGAAAGTCATCGAGAAATGTGTTTGATATAAGCACAAGACTGTCGGATATAGCCAAAGCCATAGCATAGATGGCAAAACGATTCCATGGTCGATGTGTAGAGAACAGGTAGAGCGCAGTCACGTTACCCAGCACGCCTACAACTGTTAGGAGGGGATTAATATATGCACGGAAATAATTGACTGCCAGTTCAGTATTTTGGACATGGGACCCACATTGGGTTACTATCGAAATATTCGTGTTGGTCTCAGTCTGTGAGCTCGTCATAGCTTATTTTACCGGATTTCGAACGGCGATTAACATTTTGAGGTGACGCATACGGGAGTTACATTCAGCTAGGTGGGTAAGTTTAATAATTCCCGAGGATGAGCCAATCAGCATCAAGTTGTGTAATCGGCCAATCAGATGAGGTAGATTACGTTCCTTTTCTTTAGCTGAATTTCTGATTGCCTATTTGCCGGACTCGTGGGACACCAATAAGTGACATTGAAACTGTGTGAAATAACTTGATTATCAGTAATCGGTTTGTTCATTATGCACGACAAATGACCGTTAGTTAATTTAGGTGTACTAGTCATTAGTTGGTTACACAGTCAACCTTTAGGGATTTGTAAACTCCAGTGCACAACTCAGGTTTCAAACCAACACTGAAACAATGATTTAGTTAATACGCTCATTGGTTAGTAATGTGATGTTTGTGAGCAACTAAACGGTATACGCGATTAGTATTGCCTGTTAATTGTGGTAGATTAAGTTCGTACGTTCGTAAGCTTCACGTCTATTTTCAATACATTTGCACGTTAAGTAGTGTTCGCCTTGAAACGTCAGAGTTATGAACGTGTTCGCTGCTGTTCAAACGCAACAATATTTGGAGGTAAAACTTTGTTAGTTAACAATGAGTGTAATCTCCCCATACACGAGTTAGAACCTGCCTACTCCATATACTTGGGAGGGACTGTGAAGTTTGTTTATTTATTTGCTTTATTTGGTGTAAGTATAGTAATTCTGTAACTACCAATACGTCTGCCTGTGTCGGTCCACTATAAATAAACGAAGTTAATTCAAGAAATCAAGGTAGGACGCATCCAGAACTACTCTAATTTTTAAGGCTTTTGGCGTCATTGATTTGATTGGATAGGACAACAATAGTCTATTCTGTATTTCTTTTCATAGTAACTACGAAAGTCTAGGTGTTACCGCTGACATGACAATCTCTTATAAAAAGAATAGACCACTACCTGTACACCGTCATTCTCAACTGTTCCTATCCTTGTACTCCATCGGTCAAATGATCGTACTGTACGTCATTCATATATAACCTCTTATCTCCATGTGCTGATTACATAAATTTATTGGCCAAACATTTCTCACATTGTTACACGTAACATACTTTGAATTGGTACTACGAACTCTTGTTTGAATTCTCCCCTTTTTGTTTATTTTGTACCACCACGCTGAATTGCTTACGCTACCGCATTATTGACCGATACTTGCTGACAGTTAAATGATTAACCATTACGTTTTTTCAACAGATACTTATATTTGCCCTAGTAGTGAATCAAGCTGACGTTTTTAGCTGGTCGAGGATAATCGCTGTTTTCATCTTTCCTTTGATGAATTTATCTTTGTCTCCTTTATTTTTTAATAAAAACTCAGTTTATCTAATCTTTTATTGTATTTTGCATTGCATTTACGACCCAGACTATTCACATCTTTTTACCTGCTTATCTTATGTCCGCCTAAACTACGGAAAAAGGTATAATTGATTCAACCTGTCTGAGGAAGCTGTTGAGTCAGAAGTGACTGTTCACATAAAACATTAACGATAACTGCTTTTAGACTCTCATTAAATCATGTAATATTAATCCGATTGAATATCTACGGTACCTAGCCCTAATCTACGTGCGTGGTCCACGTGACTAATACCCTGTATATAGTTAGGATGATTTTACTCAAAAAACAGCGGCATAGCATCCTATCAATACAAATAGAACTTCATTAAAAATTGCTTCTAGCCATCTCATGCTTAACAACCTTCCTTGGAAAGAACACTTCAGACTCACAGTTGGCATAATTTGAAAATCACAATTTGAAGTGAAATGACAACAAACTACAACATTAGTTCTACAGCAGATTGCCGCTGAACGCTTGACTGCAAAAATGAGGAAATAGTTTGTTGCAGACCTGGAAGTTCGAGCAAATAAAACGCAAAATCCTTTTGGTAGAATTTACAAACCTCGGTCTTGACTTTGGTCATGAGTTTGTTTGTAACTCCATTACTTACCTAGTTACAGATAGGATGGATCGCTGTGCTTGCACGCTGCTGCAGTGGAGTATTATGAGGTACGCGTGAACAACTGTATCGTAGGACTGATAGTAACCTTCAGGTTGTAACATTTTTGAGGCTGATGAAAATGCTTACCTACATGTGTTCGAACAATGAAGTAAATGAAAAGAAAGATCATAGAAGAGTACAGTCAGTGCAGTA
Source organism: Paragonimus skrjabini miyazakii (assembly GCA_014338405.1). NCBI lineage: Eukaryota > Metazoa > Platyhelminthes > Trematoda > Plagiorchiida > Troglotrematidae > Paragonimus > Paragonimus skrjabini miyazakii. The sequence continues at coordinate 48,513 of JTDE01002248.1, read as the reverse complement.
AAATGGATCAGAACGTTAAAAAATAAAATATTACAAAATCGGCAAACTATCCCGAAAAAATGATGTCGTGATTGAATTGTCGGAATGTGCACACTGAACCTGTGTTCCTCAGTAGACCGTAATAGAGTTTTCGAAGTTTAGCCCACCTTGACTTTGAACAAATATTGTTTAAAATGAAGTTGCTAATTTCAAATAGCGGATCTAAAGTTGTGAAAAACCAGGATAAAAACTGATGCAGTAAAACAACGGTGAGATATAAAGTTGAATGACACTCACATTTGGGAGTGGCTGACGCATTCAGATAGACAGTTTCATCATATCCCTTCACCAAGAAGTGCTATCCTCGAGTTTCACTGTTGTTACAGCTCGTCAGTAGTGCGTATTCTTGCCTTGGCAGGGGTCTGCATTCTAATCAACTCTTCACAAGACAACCATATTGACTACCGTGTCAAGGATCTTGCATTTGGCTCGACCAACCAGTTGTATTTGTGCGTTCAATCAAACTTCCTCGTGGATGGTGTTCAGTCTGCCTGGCCGTAAAAAGGATAGGCACTAACTGCTAGCTCTAACGAGAAAAAAATTAAAGTGGAATGCGTGGTTTCCAAAGACACTAGAGGAAACATCTATATGAATGTGAAAACTGTGATCAAATTCTGGTGATGTTCAACATGGAATCAGCCAAATCCTCTTCTACTCATCAGTAGTGTTAAGATCATTCATAAATATTGGTCTATCCAGATGGAGTAGAGACGTTAACTGGTCCATTCAGGATAACGCTTTGGACAGTATGACTTGAAAAAATGCGATTCATATGGATATTATAACAGTTCCGTTATTCACTTAGGGAATAAAGCTCTTACAGAACAACAAAATAATTAGCTTGACCCCAGCCACAATTATGGTTTTGGCAACCATCATATTTTGTCAATGCACTGTAGTTCGGAAAGCAGACATCAGTAAATTGCAATTCTACATCAAGGACAAAGACATACCGATCATATTTTCACTCTTTACAGAAATCTTTAACTACGTCATACGTAGTGCCTACCTGCAATTACCTTAATAATGCTTTCGATTCGATGGGTCGATCTAGATTTATAATTTGGATCAAACCTATGGCTTGCCGAACAAGTCCCCGAACAGATTGTTATCGCCTTAATCTCATTGCTTCAAGTGGGCGAAGTCGTTTGATGATATGTTTGACAGTTTTAGTACCATCTGCAATAGATGAAACTATGAAGGAAGGCCTACGGCACTTATACAAGTGATTGTGAAGCTTCAACCCGGTGGAGAATTACTAAATCTTGATTATGTTAACAAGTCGGTGCTTCCACTGGATAATATCTGTTCATCAGCATAAATGTTGTCATAACCATCCTGGTTACCTGTTTTGTGTAACCAAGGGCGACAGGTGGCCAAGTGACATCTTAATTCTAAACCTAAATGCAACCTAGGATCAAAGAATTCCAACTGGCTGATTCTTTATAAAAACAAAGTTTCAGCGAACAGACTGTTTTTGATAAATTCTCCTCTTTGGGCAGATTACGTTGCCAAAATGTTAAACCTGTTGTCGGATAGGACGAAATTCCGCACGGAAAAGACTGGTAAAGATAAGACCATAGCAATCGAAAAGAGATTATCACGTATGCTGCGCAGAATAAAACAAGCTGACTCGAATAGCACCTATGTATTCGATCGTATACGTCCGACAGGATCTCGTATGCCGCGGTTATACGGCTTGCCTAAGATAGACAAGGAAGGAATACCACCCACACCGATACTTGACATGTGCAACTCCCCTTACCATGCGGCTGCACAGTGGCTAGTAGAAATCCTGAAACCCGTGAAGAAAGAAATCATCACATACGTTTTAAAAGATACTTTCGAATTCGTGGAGTCATCAGCAAACCTTAACGTAAGTGGCAAGAAAATGCTGTCTCTTGATGTATCATCGTTGTTTACTAACGTACCACTTGCAGAACCCATTGATTTTGTGTGTGACTATATTGAGAATCACAAAATTAACATTGGACTGCCCGTAGAAGATCTTAAAGAATTATTATTGTCCTGCACAAGCAATATCCAGTTTCAGTTTAACGGAGAGCTATACCGTCAGGTTGATGGTGTTGCTATGGCCTCTCCACTGGATCCAGTTCTTGCTGACATCTTCATGAGCATGCTTGAAAACAGCAAGTTGGATGATGTGATTAAGGAAACAAGCTATTACCGAAGATATGTAGACGACATATTTTGCGTAGTAGACAGTTTAGAAGATCCGCAGAAACTACTAGACATTTTTAACAAGGATCATAACAACATTGAATTCACGTTGGAGGAGGAAATAAACGGACGAACGTCCTTTCTTGACGTGGCACTGATACGCAGACCAGATGGTTCACTACAGAGGAGCGTATTTAGGAAGAAAACATGAACTGGTCAATACCTGCACATCAATAGCTACGTACTGCTCAGTCTCAAACGTGGTCTCTATGTTGTCTGACGAACAGAGCAAATAGGATTTGTACAGATGACACGATAGAGGAGGAACTAAAGAATTTACGGGAGATTCTTAGTACTAACGCCTACCCAGAAAAGTTCATCAACACTAACATGCAGGATGGAATACCGCGACCCTCAGTGGACACGATAAGTAGAACGTCTACTTATCGTTGCCATTCAAGGGTGATTCAGCGGCAGAGTTGATATCACGTCAAA
>JTDE01002248.1:0-35226 GCA_014338405.1 Paragonimus skrjabini miyazakii | reverse complement strand
TTGGTCATTGGGTATGACAACGAAACTGAACTTTATCTTGCTGGTTAGCATTATTAGCTAACATGTTTTGATCGTTCTTTCATTCTTTTGTGTAATTACTGCCATCTTTACCTCATTCTTTGGTAAAAGCGTCGCTAACCATCTTGGAAACTCTGTACTAAGCAGTAGATTCTTAACGCCCCATCTGAGCCGAAGAGATTACCAGTATCGGTAGGAAAAAAGTTATATATTCTGCGCAAACTGTGTTTGATTTTGTCCCAAAAATTCTTCAGCGTTGACTGGATACCACCAAGTTACTTCCAAGGCATAACACGGAGACGCAGTTTAGACAGATAATCAATGTTACAGTCCATCATTCTCACTCACTGTGAAGATGTATGCAAGCGGTTGACTGCTCAACTGTGCACCCACGTAATTCCTTCTGAAATGTCCATAACCTGGATTACGATTGCTTGTGTCTGGCATGGAAGAACATGATGTGACAACTTTCCGTGCGAAAAACACTGTATTGTCAAATAAGGCATGGTGATGCTGAATGGTCCAGAGCAAATGCTCATTCACATTCACTTGTGAATAGTGACCAGGTTGCCAGATCGTCTCCAGAGAAGGCACAGTAACTGTCCTGTTAACTTCTACCGATGACCGATGGACTAGGACTTCTCTTCAATTCGAAATCACAGAACTCACTAACTTGTTGGGAGATATTTTGATTACTAACGAGTAGTAGGGAGTTTTGATTTTCGTAAAAATTGAACGGCTTAAAATTGCTGGTAGTTGTCGCTTTCATACAGGCTTTCCATTCAAGTCTTTTCTAAAGAAATCACTTGATTTGAGTGCTGCTTTTGTTTAAGCTCGTCAGTGGCGCGTATCCTTGCCATGGCCGGGACAAGAACTCTGGCCACGTTTTCATGAGGCAACCGTGTTCGCCACTGCGCTACTGACCTCACATTAACCACGGCTGAATAATCATATATGGAAGCACTTCCAAATTCGTTTGTGTTAAGAATATGCACTACTGGCAGGGTTCGTTAAAAACAACAGTCGATTCTTGTGCTTTGTTCCGAAAGTCTGTGGGAATGCGACATCTGCAATCAAATATGTGAGGTTCACTTTATGTAAAAACCAGTCCCTTGGTACTCCATAGTGATTCGAACTCGTGAAATTGATTAGGATTCGACTGTCTAACAAATATGAGGCCGCCAAAACTGTTCAGGTATGACTGAATTCAAGTATGTGTGCCATATGTATATACGTATGTATACATATACGAAGCAGAGACTACATATATATATATATGTATATATACGGCCTCTGCTTTGTATATGAATTCCAGCCCAGTTTTCATTTGTGACACTATTACTACAAACCTGTATGATTCTTCATTCGATTCGTTGACTGGTAACTCCGACTGTTGTGATATACAGTTTTCATTACTAAACTCCATAGGAAATCAATTGTCACATCACCAGACTAGAAATGACAAGACTATTGTAACAGTTTGGTTAGCAGTGTTGCCTCGTGTAGTCTGTACGTTTCATGTGTTTCACACAGTTTTTGTTGAAATACCTTAAATTCCTTGGCGTATGAGCTGGAAGTTGGGTGCAAATGAACAGAGTGTGTCCCAGTGCACTTGCGGCTATTGTACTTCTCGTGTAAAAATTATTTTATACCATCGATCGACACTTGATCAGCACATTGCTATCTATAGATGACCGTGAACCACAAACAACGTGTTCATTGATCCAGTCATGTCAGTAGTGGCGATAATTGCCAGGGTAACATAAAACGTACGGTTTTCTTTGTCGAAGAGTAGTCAAGTGTATTACCGATTTGTTCCTCAGTCCAGAATATTCATTGTTTTCGACGATTCTTCAACACTGTCCGTGGTTACCGAATCTTCTGATAAACAAACAAAACCAAACTTCCTGCAACCTTATTTGTTGTAGTTTATTCTTGGCAGTACGTACGTTACTGTTGATCTTGGATAACCCATCAGCCACTGTTCTTTTGGTTGAGGCTTATAGTTCCTAGTAGGTCCGAATTGTTGCACCATTCGTAAGATTTCCCTGGAGGCAGTGTAGTTTTTCACTATGATTTTCGGTTTATTCAAGAATTGTTTTACGTCTTTGCTGCTGATTTGTAAATCATATAAATTCAGGCATTTGTTCTATAAAAACCGACAGCTGCCTGTTGATTTTCGGAAAGATATATCGTGTGAGTGGTATTCACCGAGTTGTGACCACTGTAATGCGCAGTGTTTAATGTCGTCTTACCACGAACGAAACATGGCAGTGTAGGCACCATCCCCTATAATTAATGAGTGAAAAGACGCTGTCACATTAGTTGGCTTTACACTTCTTGGATAGTCGCTGTTGACTGTCGCTGTCATTATTTGATATTTTATTCACCTCTCTCGTGAGTAAATCTCTTTCACACTTTAATTCTTCATCTATGATACTCTTATGCGAAAAACCCGACCGATCACCGAAAGGTACCGTAGAGCAAACAGCGTGTGGGACACAACCAAATGCTATAACTTGTCATCAACTACCACGACGTGAGTCGAACAAACTTCGTAGTGGTAGAATTCATTCCCCATAGTCTTCACAGAACCAATTATGCCTAACATTACCCTACTGTTCACCTGCAGAGTTTAACAAGAATCTTGGTGCTGGTGAGATACCAGGGAAGAAAATTTTGCCGTATCGACCATCGAGATGTTGGGGGGGTGGGTGAAAAATTGGGCATTTGCGGGAAAAACAATTGGACTTGTATAGGTACCCGGATTGTTTTGTGAACTATATTTTTCGATGGTCCTCACCACAGTAACAGCTTAAGATCACTGCATTTAGTTGAGCGATATTTTCTTAGCAACGGTAACATTTTCCTGTGCTTTTTATTGATGCCTATTCAAACATCATTTTTCGCAGAAATAGAATATGAAAGATCGCTGTGATTCCTGAACTTCACGTTTGTCAGACGACAGATCAATGAAAGGGTATATTTGTGGAAAGCCGTCCCATATAAGGCAGTATAACAACTTTAACCGGAAAAGAGATGACATCCACTGCTTAAAAAATAGAGTACACTTAATCAATAGTTTTCTGAGATTGTTAACGAGTTGGGAAACGGTTGCGATTCGACAAAATATTTCACGAAGAGCAACATATAATAAGTACTATACGCACTGGTTTCCTGCGGGCAAAATAGTTGTTTCATCAATCTAGCAATTGAAGATGGCATTTTTCAGATTGAGACGTGCGAACCGGTACAAATAATCTATCATGCGGCAAAAGTATAGTCATAGCTCAACAGTGTTTGAATACTATGTGCTACGTTGAGACAAGGTGTCTGTCTATGTCCAGCATATTCGGTTGATTTTTGTTATAGAGCGGTTATGCAACGAAATGTAACTGATGTCCCGAGAAGCATTTCGAAGAATGGTTAAGAGAGAATCACAAATTAGGACCCCGTAGTGCAATGGTTAATAGAATGGACTAATAGTACTTCAGAAAAACAAACAGACATGGATCACATTATAACTTTTGTCAGCTATACCGGGCCACCAGTATAAGACCTCAAGAGCAGCTAAAGATCTTCGTAGAGCCAAACCAATCTGTACAGGTCAAGTGATCGCAAATTGGTAACATCATCCAATGCTGTGTTATCACGAGTGATTCATCCAGGCTGCTGTACCTTCCTGACTCTAGGAAACAATTAATCTTAGCATCAATTCTGAGCTGACATTGACAAATTATTTTAAGCATCTAATCGTGGATTGACCGAAGCCCATTATTTTCTTGTTGACAAAAGTTAACTAGTTCACTTAGTGTCTAACTCAGTCTGCTTTTCACAAATTTTCGAACTATACATAATACACCACTGTTTTTTGAACGTACAACTTCGGCTTGTTCTCTGTAAAGTCAAAATGGACTACAGAATATCTTCCTTATCTGGTAAACAAAAAGTACAATGAAGGTTGATGTAGCCGTAGTGCTCATGGTAATCCATTGAAAAATAGCGATCCCATGGCTTTATAGGTATCACCAGAAGAAGGAAAAGCTAGGAAGTAGACCGGACGTTAAGTTTAAGGAATACCTTTAATTTAGTCTGATGATCAATGTGACACGTTTCCGTGGCTCTTGTTGACTAATTGCAGTCAGCTTCATTGCTATTGTCACTCCAGGACTTGATCAGTAAATTTCCATAGCCTGATTTATTTATCAAGTAACTAGGAGTTGTTACAATTCGTTATCATACGCGAAACAAATAGAAGCGTAGCACTGTTCTATCAGTTACGGAACGACAAAATCACTATTCAGAATAAAAAATTATATTGCTGAGTGAACATCGAGTCAGCATGTACGCACCACTGTTGGGTCTCGTAGTTTCAAGTTTTGCAGTTGTCTTCAGGTAACTCGTAGATTGATGAATTTCAAAGTCCACCGAATTTAACTGTACAGTCAGAAGCAACTTATCACAAAGATATAGCATGCGGTTCTATTAAATTTTTAAAACAAACATTATCAACTACTTGAGCCACTTCATCACAAGAGGAAGTCCGCTTGCGTTTGTCATTTACTTCGATTTTGTGTCCGTCTCCGTTGTGATATTTTAATTCAGGTTTTCACGATTTTAGCAAATCCTCCACTTGACGTCACTTTATATCAGTCCAGTTATATCCACCTGGCAAAGCTAACGATCACAGTGGTAGGTAGATTTGGAGTCGATCTAGAAAAATTTAATGACGAACATAGTTTTAACATTATTGATAATAATCTGGTTAGGAGGTTGGTCGCATTCATCTAAACGGTCGGTTAGAGAAATGTCAGTAAATGACAGTTAAACTAATTGGCTCAACCACCCCTCCCCCCTCCAAACGACGCACAAAACAAGAATACCAAAAGGGAACAGATCATGCAATATATATCCAATGTGTTCACGTCTCTGTCTCACATATTTTGCATATCAACCTTCCGGGGAAATGTTGATGCCATAAACCCACTTAAAAAGATGGACAGGTATGAATTAAAAATCTGACATAACTGATCGCGGTCATGTTCCTGTGCATCTTTCAGCCTGCTCCATTCGAAAAGAAGACTTATACCCGAGTTTCCTTCAAAGTATACGCTACAACTTTACACATAATTCTTTATTGTTGCTCATCGTTAGGATACTGGAAACCATTAATTCTTCGATAAACACATATTCAAACGTTCCTGCTGTGTCACCGCCCAGTCTATCAAGACAACCTGGAGTGATACATATATGTGGACAGAAGAAAAGCAACACAGTGCTAAGTTCCCCCTGAGCAGAGCAGTGTTGTTCCCTGAGAAGACCCAAACTACGGTTGAAGACGCCATCGGTCTGCCACAGCAGTAAAATTCTAAACTATCTGGTTGTTCAGAAATAAAACCAGTGAAGACAACTTTTGCGTTGAGTTCTCGTAGCTCAAACTCTTAGTGCTTTGCTCTAGCTAGACCAGCTCACTCTCCTTAACTGTTCGGATGGTAACTTATACAATAACTGAAAACCATCGGTTTACAGTTTTGAAAAATTCGCATTAACCATGAACGACTACAAGCGTAATTTTTTATTTTATGTTCTGTGGTGAAATCGTGGTTAGTAAGGGTATCCTCTTAATGTTTGTCAAATTCGATGAAATTAAGCCGAATCAAACAAACAATCGACTGGATGAATGAACCTCATCCAACAAATTTTACTTGATCGCCAAGGTGTTACAATGTGGATAAGCATAACAACAACAACCTGGATCATTCATCTTGATTGGAATAACATTCAACCAGTCCACACTTGAAATTGCAGCTAGATGGAAGTAGACAAAATGCATTTCCACATTAGATCAACGTCACATATCTGATGTTAATTGTCACTATTACTGAAATACCCAGGTACATACGTCCAGTTTTAGCTTGTATATCGTAGATTTTTACTTTGTTGGCAACTTAAGTTAGTGGCAATCACACTGTCTTTTTCAATTAAGATGTTTTAATATCAATTTAAATTATCCCAAGAGGGTTTTGACTGGATTTTAACGGCAAAAGGATTGACGGCTAATGTTAACACGGATATGTTCGAGGCACTAGGATTGACTGGCTCTTACCGAGTTAAAGAACGTGGCCCAGCCAGGCTCAGAGAGTAAACCAATTAAGCTTGCCTAGATCCAATTACGTGGGAGGTCTTAAATTGACGTCGATATATCTTAAATTGGGAAAGAAATAGTCAGCAGCTTAACTTTCCGAAGTCACTCAGATGCTAACTACGGTCTGCACCAGTTGTACCGTTGAAAGAAGGTATGCAACCGTGCGACGCACATATCAGTATCAATCCGTTGAAGTAGGCAATTAGTGAGTAAGTCTGACTGGATCAAATGAGTAATGACAAGTATTTCGAATATTAAACTTCCATAGGAGATATATCGACGGCATTGAGAGTACTCAAAAATCAGCATAAGCGTTTATCAAACAGTCCGAAAGCATAAGAGTATGTACGGACGATTGGAAATGAACACCCAAAGGTAACACCCAGAGAAAAGACTCATCTTTCTACCGACACCGAATCCGTTCGACTACGAACTAGCGTCATTGGAGTTGTATCCATTCACAGTTTTTATATACGTAGCACGGTGAAGTTTTGATGAAAAAAAGGTATTAGATCAGACCCTTAACAATTGCTCCAATTTACTGTGACTTAGTAAGGATACAACATTCGGTCTGATGATGTTGTGCTATATGTAGCGCAATCATACATTCAGCGAATACATTTGAACTAATGAACTGATATTTACGCTTCTGTATTTTGAAGGATGGCTCGTGGGAACGAAAACAAGTGATTAATTATCCAGTAAGGAGTTCGAGCTTATCCTTTTCCAGTGTTCTTTATATCCACAGATCATTCACAATGAATAGAAGTAAACATATCAGGGTAAACGGATTTGTTAACAGAAAGTAGGAGTGCAATAAGCTTGAACCTCTCAGGTAACCCTTCGCTTGTGATCTGTACCTGCCATTCATCTCAAACTCAACATAATTTGTAAATCAGTCCAGATGTCACCAGAGCAGCGGCAACAACTGCGCGACCTTTCATATGCTTTCGGTTTATTTTGGCCTATGAATGCTTACCAATCGTTGCTGTGGATGACGCATGTTTTTGTTTGAACACAACCTAATGAAAAAGTGGAATTCACTCTCTTCTTGGGTCAGAAAGTTTGCCAGGTACAAACTGCATCAAAACTATCTGGGGTCACTTTAATCGTAAACGCAATGGCTAATTGCTTCAAATTGGACCTGGTAACCTAACAGAAGCATTGAAAAGAAATTTGTTAATCCTTTCACGTTATTTATAGCGAGTGTGATTAAAAACCTTACACGAACATCTCATGCGGTAACAAGAACACGAAATAGAAACAAACACTAGTGAACTAAAAGTCACTTGCTACTGTACTAACATAGGTATTTATTTCAAGATTTGTTGAGTATTTGTTCGGGATTATGGATTCATTGTCATTTGGTGTGTTGTACCAACTAAATAGAAAAATGACTGTTCAAACACAACACGGAAAAGGGAAGGTTCACTTAAACGTGTTAGTCACTCACACAAAGATGCGTTATTGTTTTGCTAGATTCAATCAACGGTCATCACGATCAGTTGAATTTAGCTGTTGAAGGTTGATCAATAATGCAATATGAGAAATAATCAAAAATTAAATGCGGAAATTGCCCACACGGTGAGAACTTCAGCGTTTTATTATAGAACAGCTTTTCCAAACGAAGATGGTTTTGACACCTAATGAAGATGGCTGATCAATAGGAAGGACAATAGCAGTCACGCTTTAATCCAGTCACCAATACTTGTGTTGTGAATCTGTATATATAAATTTACCCTGTTAACTAAATTGGGCAAATATAGTCAAATATAGCCAAATATAGTCTCCAATATCACCTTGAATGTGGTGCGTTCAACTTTGTGAGGAGATGGGATTTGTTCAAACAGGACAATACCAAGAAGGTTTCGGTTAATTCACTTTTTATGGAGAAACCAAATTTCTTATCTTCAATCAGTAAGATTGGAGAAGTGTCAACGCCGAATAAAACTTGAGTTTGTTGTAGACTGTTCAGCAATCAAGTTATCTTTTTCTGACCAATTAATACAATCATTTACGAGCAGATGAACACAAACCTGACCTTCAGGAATCAGTTGTATGGCTTTTGTATGAAAAATACGCAATCCACGCGTTCAGTTGCAAAGGTAATGTGGTAACAACAAAATACAACGTTTCACGTTCTGCTTGGAAGTAGGAAACCTGTTATGTTGAAAAAATCTTCTCAACTGCTGTCAATACAAAATCGATGCGAATTCATTTACACATTGCAAACCGTATTGACTTAGGAGTGTTTAGGAACAAATGGGATGCACCACAAACAGCTGGATGCTTCATAACTAACTACAAACCACTACGCTCAAGAATTGTATTAACACGTTTTAGCCGCCAGGCTTTTATCGTGCGCGTTGGTGAAAATACATTCATTGGATAATATGTTTTCAGGTCAAGTGTTTTAAAAGTTGACCATTTGAGTAAATTGCAAAGAATGACACCACAATCTCAAGTATAGTTGGTGTGCGTGAGTTACTTAGCATAAAATCTGAAACTATTTGGTTCGGTCATACAGTGGAAGCGCCATATGCATGGATTGAGGCACATGAAGTTGTACAACCAGTGAATAAGTTGAAGGTATGGACATAATTTCACAAACCACAGGGTAAGAAGGGCTATTTGAAGTTTTTCAAGGTTTCAGGTGCAGATTGTGAAAAGAGGTAAACCAGTAGATTTATTGTGATGAGGGACGTGTATATCATCAAGGCCAGTCCGGTGTCTTGTGAATTTCAACTAAGTTTAAAATCGTTGTCCACATTGACTTAAGCTTATATTAGACCAACTGACTAATAGCAATAAATTATTCTGGAGGCATGGAATGACGGTAGTTTAGAATGGTGAACCAATGATATAGCAGTGTCAACATACATAGGCAAAACCGTTCCTTGAGAAGGAGCGTGAAGTCCGTTTAGAAAAAATACAATCGCTTCAGGAAAGACACATACTTGTGGCAGCTGGTGTTGGCAACTTATGGGAAACGATTGTGAACGAAGAACTACCTGCAAAGCGATGAAAAAGGAAGCACATATCATATTTCCTGAAAAAATGGGTACATTTCAATTCCTTTGCAGTTGTCATTATCGTTATAGTACAAAATACTGAGACAACGAACTTTACAGTTGCTTTATTACCATACATAATCAGCCGGTTTACCATAGACTAATTGTAAATCGAACAGCGACTACGTTTCAACAACTTCCAATTTAGGACAACTACTCCTACTGTACCCCATTCTCTCGCTACTCCTGTTTACCACTTGCATGTGTAACTCTGCTTTCTAGACAAGTCGATAATGCTGGTGTGTAAAGTGGTTTATCCAACAAGTGTTCCGAGACGATAAACATCCAGATGCCAGTGGGTTACTTCATTATGCCTTCTTGAAGTGGGAGAGTTGATTAGAATTCTATTTTACTTGGTTTTGACACATTTTCTGCCAAATGTTTCAATGAAAAAGTTAACCACCTCAGTTGACTTCAGTATATCTACCGGTATTTTAGATAGAACTTCAAGGTTCTCAAAGTGGGTTTTTGGAATTCTGACATCATTCGGTGGAACTTTACCAAATTTCATCGTAAACAGATGCAAGATCCGTACACCATATCTGAATGCTCAAATGCAAACGTATATCGCGAATATGATCCCCTGGTCAACTTGAATTTCATTGAATTTCAAACCCGTTTCTATGGAGTTTACTGTACAACTGAGTTTGCAACACTGGAAGGGTTCCGATCATTTGTCCGGTGTGTATTCAACTTCCAAGTCATGCCGTTCGAAGACGTTCAAACAATAAGACGTTGTATTCTCTAATACGGTTGAAGTAATCTTACTAGCCAAACTTTCATCTTTAGGGCTCTACAAAAAATATGCCGATTCAGTTTAGCTTAGGTGATATATCTTGTTTTAATTTGATTAGTTTGATTGAATTACCTGACCTGATTTGTTGTTCGACTGTTTTCGTCCCAGTTAGTGGACCCACTCGGTTAGGTTAGCGTCTCAAAATGAACTCTACTTAGACATTAACACGACAAGACTTATGGGTTAGACTTTATTCTCAGGTTTACGTTTTTGCTGTTTTTTCGAATGTGATTAAACATGCACATTGTTTCGTTCCCTAAACATCAGGTTACATTGCAGAACATTTAACTATCACGGTTATGGTCATGTAAGTGGCACAAAACACATGCATGCTCTCCAAAGTTTGTATTCACTGGGTGACTATGTTCTACTGCTCGATGTACACAGTTGGCGATCAAACTCCGCACAAGTGACCGCTATCTGCTCTGTAACAACGTGAGCAGTTAACAAAGAGGATTACTTTACAAAAACGAGCATCATAAGTTATTGTTTATCCAATAAACATAAATGTGAATGACCGTGAGAAAACAAATTCCCTGATGTCATCCGTACGGAAAATTGCTGTTAGAGCTGCAGTTTGAACAATGTGGCAATATATTAGCTTCCAATGGGTTTATGTAGGCTGGTACGCGGTTGCTTTAGTCAGTCCGCTGCCAGTGCTCTGTGTCGATAATGTGCTTTATGTGGTAAGGCGTGGAGCTGGTTGAAACGAAATTTCTATCCATACGATCTGTCTGTTCAGAGTACCCTAGCTTATCTGAGAACAACAAAGTCTTTACAAATGTTAGAACAGTTCCTTACATGAGTGGTAAGGTGACTTGCTTGAGATCGGTTCAGCTGACTGAATTGGAACCAGTTAACTTTTCCAACATCATTAGGTAGCAGAACTTTGTCTAACAAAGTTTGGAGTTCAGTGGTCTGTACACAACTACAGGCTGCCGATATGGCTTTTGCCAACTGTGAAGTAGGATTTCTATCGTACAACGCAGTTAGTTTGGCACTGATTGTCGGTGAACTCTTCAGTATTTTTCTACTTCTGTTGGAACTATTTCCCCTCATGATGACTTGCCCAATCCCACATACTTTTAACCTACTGAACTGACCCATCTCTGTTTCCAGATAATTCATCGAATGTCTGAGTGGCTGCAACTCCGGCTTATTATTTCACCACATTTGGTCTCCATAGGACTGTTGCTGAAAGGGTGATAATGTCACACAGTATACCAGTCAAAACGACCAAAAACATATCGAAAGCTCGTATTTGAGCCTTTCATGACGATACGTGATTTGTCCCACCGTCATCTAAACTCATCTGCTTCTGGAACTCACGTTTTATCGGTTGTTGTCTCTCATTTTCGTTTGATCTTTGATTTTGAATAGATGCTAATTGTCGTGTTGTGCTCTCCATCATACTTATATTTGTCTTGTTACTGTACTTGACTTGCTTCGAATAGTGTGGTATTTTAAGTATTGTGGTTTTCGGGTTGATAATCGCCTCTCATGTTCTTCGGATGAACAACCATTCAATAAATATCAGAGCCGTCCTCCACATCTAATTTTAACTGATGAACACTATATGTAAATAACACCTGCTCATACGATACATCTGGAGCTCCGGAAACAAATACAAGGGGGTCACCATGCATGATGGACATATTGCGCTACCGAAATGGAACAAGGTGCTGCTAATGAGAATTTTACGAAGTTTCCTATCTCATCCGAGCAACTCGTGACGGGAAAACGGATGTGAGCGATGCAGTCTGCGCAGCCAGTGATCGGCCTATCCATAATATACAATTACGCTCAGGACACTGCACTGTACATTTTCAAAAACAGTTCAGCTGGCCGCCCGCACCACTGACTAAGCTCCTGGGCTCTGCCTGTGCTCAGTGGTCTGTTGTAGTTTCTACGCCCTCGGAAACAGAAGTCTTCATTGATATCCAGTTTCCGAAACGTCACAAGACACCCTGTCCAGACAAGCTCCCTTCTATCATTTACCTAGAAGGAGGTCCAGTACTAATGAGAGAGCTGACGGCTATGACCCAGCAAAGTTATTACAATTGATTAAGGTTTGGTTAAGGTTTTCCCCATTTTCAAAAGGGCTCACTCAATTCATGTGCTAATCGGAAGGATCAACCGGATTTTTGTTGTGTCCAATTTGTTGGCAGCCACTGTACTTCGTAGTTTGAGCGAAAAGCGCGAGTAACACAAGCGTGAGGAGCAAGTTGGGTTTCGTCTCGGCCGTAGCCTCATTGATCACAATTTCACATTTCACCAGTTACTTGAACTTTGTCATTCTTATTGGAGGTCCACAATTCTTGTTCAACTTGAAATCAGAGGGGTCTTTGATTCGGTTAACAAAACTGCACCCTGGAATAGTCTGTCGAGAAAGTGTATCTGGTAAGTATATTAACATCCAGAAAGCAATTTGCTATCAAGCCTAGAACAGGGTTGAGATTTGTAGCAGCCTGTCACTGATCTTTAGTATTTCAATTTGAGCGCGACAAGGTTGTCCAGTATCTCATTATGTCCTACGTTGCAGTAGGCGAGATCCTATACTATGCCCTGACGGGTTGACAAACTCTAGACTTAGAGACACAGATTGTGCATGCAATGTCGCCCTAATCTGCGAGGGCTTGCGGGGAGCTCGGAATATCCTAGACGTATTAAGGGGCTTCAGCTCATCAGTTTGCAATGGCCTGTGCATCTACTGCGTGCAAGGTGATGTTGTAAGATTGGCACGGCTCTGTACCTCCTCGCACTCTTGATATTTAGCCGTTGAAAATTGTCGAAAATTTTCCGTACCTTGGGAGCTGTATCAGCGTTGGTGAAATATCTGATGAGATCACAAATCGCATGAAAAGGGCTCGGACGCCGTTTGTCAGTTTACGCCCTCCGTGGCGTTTGCATGATCCAAGCAACATCAATGATTTATATTTTTTGCGAGCGGTATAGCACAGTGGATCACTGATCAGGCTTACTGACTAGATTGACTGGAGGCCTCGAACTTGTTCATAGTGCAACCAGAATTACTCCTCACATCCAACAGTTACAAGAGCGAGCGTGCTTTTGTAGACACCTTGGCAGAAAATCTGAAGCTTAACCTATCATTTCAAGAAAGGAGCTTAGCTAACTTCTCCATTTTGGAGATAGATAATTTTTGATGACTTTCTGATTTTTTAGCATTGGGTGAATCATTATGTTCCCAACTTTATCCATGATAAACAAGTGTTTGCTGATCGATTTCACAAGTATTATTGACCAATCATATTGATCTTGTTTCCCCTGCAACGATGGATACGGTGTTTAAAACTATCGTTACGTCATATTCATACGAAACACAATACTCAGAATCTTCCAAAAAAGGGAGAGAAGAGAAGTATGCAGGTAATGGGAGCTTTGTAAAAATCAAAATACATTTGATATTATTGATTCTATTATGAGAAATGGTTATTTTTCCTTTGGACTGGTGTATTTCGGTAACCGGAACAAATACTTATGATAAACATTTTTAGGCCTCTTTTAAGCGTATAAAAATATGTTTTACTCGTTTTTCTGAGGACGCATTTTTGGGTATTCCTGAATTCAGGCGACGCAGAGTGGATTGGGTACGTCTACTTTCTTGTTCAGTAGAATCATTGGTGCATTTAGATTTACCCCTGTTGACCATGCGTTCTCTGTTTCTGCGCCAGTGAAATAGGCTTGAATACTAGTATAACTCGTGATGTGTGCCCAGCGCCTCGAAACAATCTTCTAGCGTTCAGTGCGTTGATAAAACCACGATAATCTTTCTCATGAAATCAAGTGGACATATTCACTCATATTTTCTAAAAGCTTCCAACTCCTACATATCTGTAATTAAATCTGCCTACAGGGTAACACTCCCGAGTCCTCCTGCGTTACATTTTCATAACGTCCCTAGTAGATATCTGTCCACTGTTCTTTTGACCCAGGTTTATATTTAGTCGATTTGACAGAGCGGCACCCACAATTGTTCACTTTACGCTAACAGTCACTAATATTGCACTGCACAGATTACTATCACCTATTTGAATTTTCCACCACATTCACTCTTCATCCACCGTGTTTGGTAGTTAATCTATTGACCATATTCACACTACAAACAAAATAATGTTTGACAACCGCTTTTTGATAAACTCCAGTCAAAGCAAGAGTATCCGCAAAGTCTAGGGTAGTTGAGGAATAGTCAAACAATCGCGATCAAATGGTATGCAGTCAGAGTTACAAAATTGCCTCTGTGATTTCAAATCTGTCTGCAATCAGTCAAACATAATGCATTACCGCAATTAGATAACCTGTTTTTTCTTTGTGATTGTTTCATTTGAGGCCGAGAGGGATAACCCAACCCGTCTGTGGTAGATTCAACAACTTTTAGGCAGCTATACTGCATCACCAAACACTAGCTTCTGTACAGATTATAATTCATGGCATAATCACACGAGATGAATTTAGTGGCTCAAACCATGAGCAATGAAGGGACCTTGAATCAACTGTATATTCTAGTGTCGCAGCCGGTCCATGTAAAGTTTCCAAAATTCATTCCGACAGCCATCTGGTCGTACACACAAAGTATTCTGTAACAGAGCAGTCAAAGGGCTGGAAAAACAAATAAAATAGCATGTAAAACGGAATGATTAATGAAGATCTGAAGATAAAGATGGTTTTCAACAGCAGTTGCATAATTTACTGTCTTTTTACACGTTTACTGGGCAACTGTGCGGCCTGATTATCTGTGAGGAAAAAGTTCAAATATTTGCAGTTTTTACCTACTGCAGATAAAATGGTTCATTGATTTCACATTGATTTCCCGGTGCAATGGTCAAAGTAGCAAACATTCTGTAGCACCTTTGAAAATATGTCTAATATATCTGAGGGCAGATCCTCCAAGAAAGTCTTTTCAGCTTTACAACGTGTGTCTCATACTTGATTTGTTTTCTGCTTGCTCTGTAGGAAACTGTGAACAGTTGCATACTGACCCGTCTGGGTCAATTTACGATAAGTAGTTCAGTACGAAAGCTCATCAACGTTTGTCCTCACAAAGACATCCATTTCGCGAAAACCACAATTTTACTTCGATATGAACGACAGAAAGTTTTAAAAATTCACGTTTATTTTTCTGTGGGCCTTCGGGTTCATCCAGGAGACCGAACATTTCTAGAATGTGAAACAAATTTCCATTTCACGGTATGTTCTTCATTAGCGTCAAAAAAGATTAGATCGAATACAACCCAACATATACAGAGCAATCCACCCAATACTGCTTTTCAAGCCCACTGCCGTTCTTTCACGCTTCCACTCTTTACTTTGGGTAGGCAGGGTAAGTTTGTTATAAGCATATTGCCTGAATATACCTAATCGCTTTTCTAAACTACACATCGTTCCACTCAAACTCATTGCCCGGTTCAGGCTAATTTCCCCAAGATGTGCTATGCTTCAGACAATCTAGGTGCTACCAAACAATTCATGAAAGCCTGATGCAACAGAATGGTTTTATTTTGATGTATATAGTTCACTGGTGAAGGAAATATCTAACTGCAAGAAACTAAACGTTTTGTTCTGATATTCTTTTGGGAGCATTTCTCTTCCACATCAAGTAGCAAACATATCAGAACTATCTCGAGAAACTTAGTGGGCAAACGCTACCAAAATGTTTACCGGAAATATCGCTGTGTATCCAAGCTTTGTGTAAGTCAAATAGGGCTTACATTTGATTAGTGTTTTAAAAGGTGTCCCGGGTCTCTCATTTAGTCTAAGTGCTTATGAACCTAGTTTGTTAAACAATGAGAATGCAAATTGCACACGTGAAGGTTATCCTTTCAGAACAGTTATAGCCGGTGTGTAGTGCATTTGGACCTATCCGCATTCTCTCTGGATGATAGACATCTGCTATGCTTCTCAGCCATATCATCTGGTGATTAAGATTTTCCCGAATGCTTGGACATTGTTGAAAAAGATAGTATCAACTGCCAAATAAGTGACGTTAAACATAGCTACTGATGAGAAGTAGGAGATTTTGGATTTCATAAAAGCTGAACATCAACCATAATCGATTGCAGCTGTCGCATCCCCATAGAATTTCCAGTCGGTCCCCTTCGAACTGCAAAAGCACTAGACTCGAGTTTCGCTCTGATTAGAGCTCGTCAGTAGTGCATATCCTCGCCACTGCCGGGATTAGAACCACAACCGTGCTGTTGATAAGGCAACCGTGTTTACTACTGCGCCATTGACCTCACATTATTGAGTAATGATCAAGTTGGCCGATCGTCTCCAGAGGAGAAACAGTTACTGTCTGTTAACGCGAATCGATGACCCCTCGACTAGGACTGAGTTCTGTGCAAGTTGAAATCACAGAAATCACTGACTTGTTGACCGGTATTTGATTACTGATGAGTAGTAGGGGATTTTGATTTTCATACAGATTGAGAATCACCCACAATTGATTGCAGCCGTCGCATTCCCAAAGAATTTTCAGTCGCCCCCCTTCGAACTGCAAAAGCACTAGACTGGAGTTTCGTTCTCATTAGAACTCGTCAGTAGTGCATATCCTCGCCACTGCCGGGATTAAAACCCCAGCCACGCTTTCACGAGTCAACCTCGTTGACAACGGCACCATTGACCTAACATTAGACACGACCGAATTATCAAGTGTGAACACTCAACCACTTTTGCTTGTGACTAATGATCAGATTGCCCGATCGTCTGGATAGGGGATACAGTTACTTTCTGTTGACTCCTGTCGATGACCTTCTACTAGGATATCATTCCAAGTTGAAATCGTAGAAATGCAGCTTTTTAGGCACTCGTTTGATTACTGATCTGATTTCTGTTTTCATATAGATTGGATAACACCAACAGTTAATCACATCTGTCCCATTACCACAGACTTTCCAGTCGGCTCTATCGAAAAGAAGCACTTGGATGGAAAGTATATGAGAATGCGGCAGCCACGATCGATCTTTAGTGATAGTGAGTTTATATGTTCAACATAGTACCACGAATACATTATGCTCTAAGGTTTTCGGTAACAAGGAATTACTGATGTGAAGTTGCTTTTAATGATGTTGGGTTACTGAGTTTACACAATAGATCTAACTCTTTCTCATTCAATGCTCAGCAGGAGCCAACTATTCCGGTAGTACAAACGGTGACTACAAAATGGACTGATTTATTTGACGAAAATAAAGTATGGCGTGTGTTCGCAAATCCGGTTAATGTGAAAATAACAAAGTTTTCCGGCATTGAATATGAAAGCTAACAGTCATATTCAGGTGGATGCCATCAAATTGAACATGTTCGTGTAATTTTGGTGTACAACCGAATATATGTTTATATTGGTAGGTAAATTTTGCGGTGTATTTCTAATGTCAGATTTAATGTCACTTATGAATTCAATATGTGACTATGGAATGAAGTCTTTTTGACGTCAAAATTGAGCTTGCTAGATATCTGTGTGGAAAACTACATCATGAAATAAACTGAATACCAGACTATTTAAATGATCATCTGCGAGGAAGATACTTCGTAGATCTA
Source organism: Paragonimus skrjabini miyazakii (assembly GCA_014338405.1). Lineage (NCBI taxonomy): Eukaryota > Metazoa > Platyhelminthes > Trematoda > Plagiorchiida > Troglotrematidae > Paragonimus > Paragonimus skrjabini miyazakii. The sequence continues at coordinate 17,645 of JTDE01002248.1, read as the reverse complement.
AACGCTCGATTAATCCGGATACAGCCTTTGTCGTTTCATTCAGAGTGTTGAATGACATTCGTTGAGATAACCTCCACCTAAAAGAACGTAAAAATATGTGTTCAGGGGTTGTTACGCATTGTTATTTGAGCTCTATTTGAATTTCAGTGTATCGTCTATTATCAATATCAACGTGTTCTGTTAACTAACATTTTTGTGTCACCTGTTCACACGGGAACACGCAAATGATTTCAGTCATAGAGACAATGTTCCACATGACGGAAGTTATGGCTTAAGTTATTAGAAGGATAGAAACACAACAGAAAAAATGTGTGAATGATGATTTCCAGTATAACCGCAGAACCCGCATACATTTTTGAACACATCGGAAGTTTTGATAAGCAAGGTCTCAATTTGAAGAATACGTTTCCGGCTGCTCGCGAGGAATCATGAAGATTAGGTGAGAATCCTTATCCAGCACGATTTATATGCGTCACTATTAGTGCTGTTAGGTACCGTCCTTAAGTCTCCATATGGGTAGATAACGTTTTTATGTGTGCTTACAGCCGTTTGGAAATATATTGTTTGATACGAACGGCTAGACGCTGGTTTAGTCCTCTTACGTGATTCATAATGTAGGCACACGAATATCTGTACAAACCTTTACAGTTACCAGATATAGATTAAACATTCGTGGCCAAGGGAACGTGTTTTGACAAATTCGTTACAAACATGTGAAACATTCCGACCCTTTTAGCCGTTTGAGTAGAATAATCATCAGACAAATTAGAACATGAATTGATTTTACATGCTATCGTCAGTCGTAAACATATGACTAACATTAAAACAAAGCCAACACAACTTATATGAAACGATTAACAATACAAATTGGGTGGCACCTCGATTGGTACTCACGGGCAAATCCATAGTAAACAAGGGTTGACAGTCACTTGCTTTGTGCGCATAAAACTGGTCGTTGACGGCTGGTCAACAATGCTCTAGTATACTTGATAATTTGTAACCTGTGAGCGTTCCTGAGGATTTTAAACGAAGAAATGATCTTGGCACTGTGACTTGTAGTCGATAATTGCCTTCGAATGGATGAAAGGGCGTTTCGTGCTCATTGAGTGTCACTCGTTATTGGGTGAGTTACTACGGCTCTCAACCAATTTGGAATGTGCCCTTTTGTCATGGTTTTAAGCATTATTTCTGTTCTGTCAATTTGCGTTTCCACAACTGAAGGAAAACTGACACATACAATGACTGGCAGAAGAGAGAGATTTGTTTTTTGATCGAGGGTCGTTTGTGAGAGCAGGACAAGCTTTGTCGCGTTACACACACGTATCAACGTGGCAAGGCACACCACTGAAAGTTGAATTGGTATAAGAAAAATTTTCTCAAACAACTTCAGCTCTTGTGACACACTCTTCGATAAAGGCCATCCATTGCTGTGTGCCAGATGACAAACTAGTACCAGGTGGATTACCAAACCAATGGAACAGGGATACATTCTTTAGACAACAATAGCACCAACGCACGCTCTGTAAACTAACGGACTAACTGAATGCCTCATATTGAAGAAATTTGGTTGAAATAAGTTATAGTATGAAATGACTATTTTGATTAGCCATGTGTGCGACCAGTGTGTGTTCAACCCCGATTGCTATGTCCGTAGTAGACCAACGTTCGTAATTTTGACCGGCTTCATTTATCGAGAGCAATACCCAATTGCCGGTTTATTTGTCAACCTCATAAACGATATATCAAGCCAACCAGGCAGTATCGAACACAAATAAATGTCACTAGTTAAACGTTTTTATAACAAACACAGGTTCTAATGAACTGGTTAAAAAACTATGGGAGCAGTAATGCTATCCAAATTGCGGCGTGGTTTTGCACAATAAAGGAACATTAACATAACTATATAAGCAAGATAGATCACACCTGTGGAGTGTGGTAGAAAATCGATTAAAACAATTGCATTTGTCTACCAACTGTATGCAAAAACCTATATAGGCACGTATTTTTGACCGAGTTAGCTAAGCGAACGTTCAGTGCTAGACGTCCAAGGGATGGTTGTTTCGATCACACTGGGGTACATGCTGAATCAACAAACTGTGGTGCGGCAACCGTTGATCGGTGACACTATCCGCCAACACCTATTACTTGTATGCTGGGCGACACTATGTCACATTATCCTACTGCCTTACCCGAGAAGTGTTAATCTTGGTTGTGCCAAGGAAAGTAGTGGTTGTACAGAAGTTTTCTTACTGCGATCTTATTACCTACCTGGTAGATATTTCAGGTATAGAAAATTTCACACTACAGTGCGGCAAGGTAAGTATGTATTGTAAACGAAATTAGTTAACTAAATTGAAACACTGTAAACAACTAAGAGAATATCGAAATCAGAGAACAGGCACACACCATCTGTGGGAAGTTTTTCTATGGAAAGTGCTAAATTTGTATTCTGTGTGCGTCTTTGCATTTGAATATGTTTCAAAACCATTGTACCATAGTGGCTACTAAATGCTGTACACAATTATGTATGTTGATACTTCTAATGTTTCCTGGTAACAGCAATATAGTAAGAAAGTTTTATTTTTGGATGAGCAAAAGTAGTCAGTTTTGTTCATTCTAAATAATCACCGCAAAGACAGCTTGCACAATTGAAACAGCTATGAACAGAATGTTCTCGATGTTTTCTGTCGACAGGTGGGACATGTTCAAGAATGTCAGCCAACGTAGTTTACTTTCGATGGAATGTCATAGTATTTCCTCATTTTGCTGCATACGATTAGTCGTTTCACATGACTAAAGGAGTCTCATGATGATCAAGTCGTTGAGACGCAAGTACGTATGGTGGTTACACGATTGAACAAAAAGGTAAACTCAGAATCTGGACAAAAGGGACTGAATGTACAAAATAGTATCGTTCCAACCTGTGGAACATATGCCCAGCAAATAACTCCCTGTGATGATCTTTTCGCACGTTGAACAGCACGTGGGTCAAATACAGGCAATCTAATGTTGCCATTGACACCGTATTCAATAACGCTGAGATTACAGACTCGCTGTGTAATGGCCCCACATCATCACTTAACTGCCACACAACCACGAAGAATGAAAGGCAAACCGTGCATAGGAATAGAGAAGAAAAAAGGGGAAGGAGAGGGTACCTAACAACTAAAAAAAGCTACGTCTACATTCAAACATACAACATCAAGTCGTTTATACCTCGCAAACAATCAACCGATTGTATGCATGAATATTTTCAAGGTATATTTGTAACTTTTTCTCGAACTGGTCGACATATCCTCATAAAGAAAAAAGTTCTCCGTCTTTAAAATCGACAACTTCTGGATACAAAGACAAATAAATTTCGGTTTACTCTGCTCACTTGCAGAACAAAACTCGCGGATGTTAAATCGTCTTCTTTTAAAGAAATCTCACGCTATTGCTTGATTTGTCAAATGCTCGACGACAATCACTTAAGAATGGAGAAAATTTCCCGGTCATTTGGTTTCTGTTTTTAATTGTATGCCAATTTTTGGAGGTTTTGTATCAGGATTTTAGACACAGGTGCTTCAAGATCTGTCGATTTTGTCGACTGATAATTTTTACTCGCGATTCTTCTCCAGCAAGTAGTGTACTAGTGAATCCCCTGCCTAATATCCTAGTAAGATGCTTTCTTAGGGCTGACTTCTGCTTAGTAAGACGACTGCATTTTTCGAAGACGTCTGTACCCTCCCTTGCCTGCCGAAATACGTTCCACGTGTTATAATGACTGTTACAAAGTAAATACTAGCGTAAACTTAACCTCTTAATGGGTTTTAAGAACCAAATAACTTAAATCTGCTTACTGTGTCCAAAATCAAATTGTGTGCATTCCCGAGCATCAGAATCCTAACTTACGATGGTTGTTATCTGGTTGATTATGAACAACTTGAAATATCAAGTACCACTGAAATCATGAAATTAAAGTTATCTCCTATATAGAATTCATGCACATAAAATGACCACTCCGTTTTATCACTGTAACATTACTTCTGGTTTAGCATCGTAAACCAATAGTTACCAAGACAATGCAGTTGAAAAGTGTCCAAATTTACAGCACCACTGGCTTTACAATCTGATCAAGTACATAATGACAGCATTGCATTTGTAATCAATCGGCGTGTTCCAACAAAACAACCACCATAATTCCACCATTTTTGCTAGTCATGCTGTCGCTTCGTCAATTAAAATCCATGTGACTCACTTAATTTTAACATGTCTACGCACTCACAGCTCTCGACCAAAGTGCTAAACATACGAGTCATATTTTGTGCCAGTAACTAGCACAGTACAGTTCCGGTTCAACGTTTGCCGTAACATACTAGGTATACATTACAACTGGACAGAAGCAAACGTTTCACTGAGGTATCACAGTTTGTGTTGTTCCCTATCCATCTTCACTTGGTTGGACAATTTTAAGACGTACTTCACTGTTGTGGTGTGGTTAGTCTAATGGAATATAGTTGCCATTTATTTTTTCCCGTTTCACACAATTGCAGTCCACCCATTTATCTCATCTTGTCCGTATGCTTAGGCTATTTTGAACTGTAACTATAAAAATTATTATCGCTCCGGTAGATCTTGTACTAAGTGCTTAGTGAATACCAGTAGTTACTCAGTATGGGATAAGAGTATTGACACGAGTGGGTTTAAAGATTACATTTTTGGTGGTGGATGTATGCTGTATACAGATGAGACGACGGGAAATAGGAAAGAGAACATACTTGTCATTTTACAGAATGTTATATTCACTAGGGGTGTGCGAAAACATCAATGTAGACGTTATGCTCAAGACAACTGATTTACAGTACAGACTTCACACTCACAGTTTGGACAAACAGATAGTGAAAATCGGTTAAATAGGTAACCTTTTTAAATCAGTATAGTGCGTACAGAAACATTTGACTCGAGTTATCACCTGGTTAGATTTAAACAACAGGTGATACCTTTATCACAGCAGGGATTTGAACCCGGGCCAACCGTTCCTGAAACATCCGTATTGACCACTACACTGCTGACTATGCATTGAAAACGACTGAATTATCCTGTGCAAAACCTCAGTCATATTCACTTATCGGTAATCTTTAGATTGTCCTAATACTTCCGACGGATGAACCTGCGGCTAGGACTTTTTCCGAGTTAGACTTAAAGAAATCGTTAAACTTGCGCGATATTTTAAAGAAGCTGTACAAAAATTTCACAGGTGTATAAAAGCTTCAATAAAATGTGAGCGATTTTTGACATATAAGTCTCCTGAAATATCTTATAAAGGACCAATTTTTTATGGGTCTTTGGTTTATCTTTCAAAAATTGGAATTTTGTCGAAATTGGAACATCTTATGTGGCGTCTGTTGATTACGGGAATGCTGCTTTTTTAGTCAGTTTGAATTCAGCTAAAGTCTGGGGTTCCCACTTGGGTGATTTGTCAACCAACAGATATACCGTACTTACCATTACGGCTAGCGTTGCGTTCTCTTCAGACTATTGGTATGAGCATTGCACTCATCGGCCACAAATGAGTAAAATTGTAAAAAGTTGCAGATTATTGAGGCTGAATTGGGTAATAAATCAACTTTTGTCAGGTTAATGAACCTAAGAATTACTAAGAATATATACACCATGCCAGGTTGCAAGTATCGTCTGACTGAACCAAATCAACTGGGTATAGCTCATATCGTATTTGTCACTACACTGTGTAATCTCATGTTATCCGTAACTGAGAACTCTTCGGAATACTATGTGTATGAAATAAGCGCAACATAAACGAATGACGTTTCAAGTATTACTTCTTCTGAATGTCTCCTTTCCCAAACGTATATTTGATGAACTACAAATTAACGGCTTCAAACAAGAACAATTTATTTCAGTGATCTTACATTAGAAGCTATCAGTTTCACTAATCACTACGAGTAGTAGCGTTAAAAAGCCGACTGATAGCATACTGTAGAATGGGTAAACTTCTTATAAGTATGCACATACTAACCGATTTGTATTAGGGGGGCGAAAAATCTGACCTTTTCGAATAAACATCATATTGAAGGCAACTTCTCATTTGTGTTGATCAGGTTGGTTAATGAAGCCGTCGTGATAGAACCACTTGATGTTGATGACAAGGAATTCTGGAGCTGTCTATTTACTTATTAAACAAATTTTCCTAAGACATCATGAATTCGGTCATGTTTCTGTTGAAGTCATAGCAATAGTCGAAACATATTTCGGCTGAGGCCACAAGATGAATGGAGTTGCATCTTTGTCATTGACAAGAATTCGCCTTACTGATAAGCGGAACGCGAGTCCGCCGTATTTATTTTCCAGCCTATATGGATTGTGAGAGCTGTAATTTAATTTATCCTGTGTTTACCCTATTCACAACTAGACTCAACTAGTCGTGTTGCTCTTGTAATCCAGAAAGTTTAGTTTTGTTGCTTAAGGTCATTTACTTATGGAATGATCTAAGAGTATCAAACCGGGTGCGCTACTTTTTCAACGGTACATTTCTAGAACGAGTTATGATACGTCTAATGTAAAGCACATCGTCAAATCCATGTAGTCAGGGCTGGTCCGATAAAAGTTTTGGAAACATACCTGATCAGCAGAACATCTTGCACCGTACGTTAACTACAAGTTATCAGGTTCGTATAATTTAGAAGATAGCGTCATTGCGTTACCTTGATTGCTGATTAAATGTTTTGCATACCAACCGCTCCGTTCAAATTTCCTCTTGATAATCTCCAATCATTTCTTTTTGCGTTGGTAAACGGTCCAAAATTTGGTGTGATCCCATATCAACACATAAATCACACATAGACCATAACACATCCAGAATCATTTTGACCTTGATGCAACTGTGTATAACAACACATTATCAAGCTTTCACTTCTGTTCCGCAAAATCTGTATACCCCGGTGGTTGTGTGGTTGGAACTCAAACCCTGCTTTCCGTAAAGTCTCTGGCTCACAATTGATAACATTGCTTGTCTAAAAACAGTTGGGTCATGGATACTGTTGAAATCAACTGAATCATTCAAATTTAACAGACTGGAAGAAGTGCAAGTTATTGTGTGCACGACTATCTTTGTTTATACTAGAAAACTTTCGGTCGGCGTGAAGTGATGTCTTTCTGAAAAATGGTAGGCGACACCAAGACGTGCAATTTACTAGCACGGATGTGGCACTGGAGCACAAAACAAGCGCATTGTAGCATATGTTGACTTACAAACACAACCATGTGGCTTGGAGACTGAATGCAGCACGCCTTAGTTTAAAGCCAGCTGTTGTCAGAACAGATTTAGACTGAGTGTTCGAGTTGTTCGCGTCTTAAAACTAAATGGGTGCTGTTCTTATTTCTGTCAACACTTCTGGTTTCGCAACTTCAGCAGGTAAACTCGGAGCGAACGATTCAGACTAAGATGGTTTTCTCCATGATTTTGTAGACTGAACAATTGAAATCTCTAATTTATCGACAGCATTATTTCAGTCAACCTAGTTTGATTAAGTTTACAAGTAAAAGAATCAGTATGCCTTGCAAAATGATGCTATACTCTGTTTCAGTGAGCCGGATATTCCGTACAAGCTAGTATACTTTAATACACGTATGGTCATAAAACGAGTTGACTAGAAAGAGGAAGGCCACTATCATGGGGGTTCCAAGCTACCAGGTAATCAGTTTCCTAAATGTCGACCTAGCTATTTTGTTCAATATGTTTTGGCTAATAAACAGTCCCACTGGTTGATGTTACTAACAGTATCCGATGTAAATACTTTTATTTCAACCAATAATGAACGAGCAATGCAGCTTAGTGGCGTTTTGTAGCACAGCTTTGTTTCCAGACTTAAGAAACACTTTTTATTACCCGCCTAATTCATTATCCTCAACCTGTTTCGATCTGGGAGAGTTTACAAACTGTGATATTTTAAAAACGAATAACACGAGAAACAGCTGTACAGAAATCTACCTATAAGGGACATTGATGATTGTGAAATGCTGGCTAAATTGTACTCCAGTGACCTTCACACTAAAAAGCTGGTCCTCGTAGTACTCAGTGGACTCAAAAATAAACGGGACGTCGATAGAAATGTGGTAAACTCTAGTCCTCCTATGGGATTGGTTGACCCTGTTAAGTACGTTGTAAAAACTCAAGAACATGGCGTCCACCGGCTCGCTCTTATTAGTCGGTTTGGTCAATTGTTTTCTGGTACTAAGATGGTCAGTCATACACGAAAAGCTTTTTCAATATTCCTGTTGATTATATGACAATGGTGCACGGTGTGTAATGTAAACCTAAATCTAATCTTAGACCATGATCCCTAGGATTTGTATACTTCAAAAAATAAAGCAACTTGACTTTAGTTTAAAAGTGTTGTGTTCGTCAAATGCTTCCTTTAAAAATTGGAAATAAGTCTTAACCTTTCCATGTTCTTAGTCTCTTGTCCTTGTTAGTGACTTATTACAAATTCCGCTTCCTTATGCATTTCATGAGCGTAATGATAAAGACTGGTTCAGGACCAGGCAATTTGCCTTCCTAAAAATCACCGGCTGTGTTTAACAAATGGGTGACTAGAATGGTTTCGTGGTTGTTTTCAAATAAACCTAAAATATGTATATTAAAACAGATGAATTTTGGGCTGACAACCGTGTCTCTATCAGTCAGCAATATGATTTATAGGCACACTTTTGGGATACAGTAGAATATAATGGATTCCGCTTGATATTAATGCTGACCGTGATTTCTTCATTGCCTATCATGCTTGAATAGATTCATTCCAGCTCATTTGTTATCAAACATTTTTGTGATCGACTTGTCTTTTCCTGAAGTGACCAGGCTCCAGTTTGGTTTTTTTGATTTTATCCAGAAGGCTCCACTCAGTCACAAGTCGAAAGAAACCAAGCCTGTTTGCTTCGTAGGCTACCATTGATGTTCCCACTGTTATAGGGAGATTGTCCACCTCTATCTGTTAAACCACTACAGACGGATGTGAGGCCAACGTTAGTAGACCAAGGGAGAGTGATGACAGGTGTGACGCGACACTCGAAGCGGACGATTATCAATGGTGATGCAGCTATTTTTGGAAATATACCGCGTACAAACGACTGCCAGATGGCGACGCTACTGTGGTGGGAGAGTGAGAAGAGTAATGTCATTCTAGGTTCCAAACCGCGTGATAAAGTGTTTTGCTGAATAGGGTTATATGGTCCTGTGTTTGTTTTGTTTAGCCCAGCACTAACCATTTACAGTGTATCAGCACTATGCCACAGTGATTCGTGGCACGTTATAGTTGACCACGATGGAGTGAGGGAAAATCGGATTAAGCCTTGCTGGTTAACTTCTACTTGCCCAATATCAGTTACTCTACTTAGCTGACCTTAAGTAATACATGGCAACGAAAGGAGAGTACTCTTGATTTCACAACCAAATCAGTTAACCTCTATCGATAACCTTCTTCTATATGCACGATTTTTATGAGTACGGACCTATGACGAAATTCATTTGTTCCAAATTTGTGTACGACAGGCTGTAATGGTATCCTGTTCTCTTACACCCAAGAATAAAATCGTTGGCAATGACTTGGGTATAGTGTGGAGCACATACAAAGTTTTCTGACAAATGAGTCTGGGAAGGTTCTTTTCTTGATAAATAGAGAAAAAGTAAGGTGTATTCACCAGCTACCGAACAACTAGCCTCTTTTTATATCACTTACCATCCTGTAGTGTTAGAGCTAAGACGACGAAGTTAAACCAATTTACAGCCGATTTGTTGTTACTTTACAGATCACATCTTGACATCCTAATATGTAATCACCATTTATTCTTGTGTCTGTTTGGTGGACAGAGTAACAACGGACCGAAATATCTAAACTGGATGAAAGCCATAATTCGACTATTGTATCTCGCTTCAACATCATATTAACGTCATGTCATATTTATTTGATGAATAAAAGCAACCTGCCGCAAGCAGGTCATGGTGTTCGTAAACCAACACACAACGTGGACACAAAGCACTACAGCACACCGGGGATGCGTCATATGTGTCCGGCGGCAGGCACATCCAGTGGATGTCAACCTCCAATGTATGACAGTGTCAGCTGCCACTCAATTGCAGTATTGAGTCACCGGGTTTTGCAGGTTCCGGTGTTATTTTTAAGTTTCACCGAACATGTGAGAGTTCGTGATGTCATCCACAGGACTAAGAATCTGAGCAATCACGGAAATGCAGTCACTGAAAAGGGTTTCTTGAAACTGACTACTCCAACAGAAGGCCATGATGAAGGCAAACAACGACCACGGAGGAAATGGAGACGGTTGGTACGTTTTCATGTGCAGGTCCACAAATTTCCATCAGTGGACTGTTATCTGAAATCTTGTCTTCAGCAAACGTGCACTGCTTGAAATCCACTAATTTAATCATCCCAAGCAGTTAAATTGATTCAGACGGTTACTTTCTTTGAGGACAAAGGCCTGTGGGATTAAATTCCAGTCGTTTTGTGCAACAGTCCGTTGGAGCATTTTTGAGCTGAAAACTTGTGTTTCACGTAATAATGATGTAAGATTTTCATTCACCTCTCTCTGGCTAGTGGGCACCTCGGTTGAAAAATCTGAAGTCAAGGATAACCCAATATAATACAGTGCACCGATTGTCATTAGTTTTCGTTTCTGTGGATGACAACGCTTGAATTTCTCGTATTCACTCAAAACCAAAAATGTCAACGAAATCATTTGAATTCTGGTGACTTTTACCGGCTTTAGGCGATGCTGCCGGTTGGTCCGCGTGTTAAGTTCAACTTGTTTGCTGCAGCACAAACTTAGAAGTGAAAAGAGGTTGAACTGTACTCCTTCAGTGTAGTAACTGAAACCAATTTCAAAGTATACCGCGAGTAACTGAGTTAGACGAGAGTTGGGTGAACGAAGGCAAACATTTAACCTAGATACCGTGATCATCAGTGCGATCTACCAGGCAATTTAAAGTTATGCATGACATTTTTTCCTCGTCGTTTGCTGCTACAGCAATATCATCGTCTAATGAGCGTTCTAGTTGTGGGGTTTTCCTGCAAAAAACTTGTTTCAGTCTTAATCTTGTTATACCTTATTCAATGCAACACACTCGGAAAAACTCTTATCCGACGAGGTATCACAGCCACAAGTTCCCTAATAAACACCCACACGAACCCATATGTACACAGGGGACATTATGTGAGATTGTTGGCCGATTGTTAGCTAACTACTCAGAAATTCACTTTGAACTGAATTATCTCATACCGTAACAAGTTTGCTTAATACTCTTTTTGCAGATTTACTTTGATAAAGTTTATCTTATTTATTCTAAGACTGAGTCAGAAGATGTCCTTAAGTATAGCCTTACAATTGACATTTTTGTTGCTGTGGTCAGTAATATAGGCGCCTGCTCTTTTTGGTTATTTGAAAAGCGACTTGATTGCAATCACATCAAACACATAAAATCGCTCGAATTGTTTGTCCAATCACACATCGTTAGTAAACCACGATCATCCACAGGCTGCACACATTTTGTCAAAGTAATCAATCCGTTAGGTAGAACAACTCCTCCCACATGTCGCGACAAACGTATACGACTGCCGTTCCAGAGGTTCCCGTAATACATCAATTTCTTCTCCGCACAGATTCTCCTCCAAGTTAAACTCTGTAAAGAGAAAACAATTTCACCTAATTTCAAAATTCTGCTGACTATACATCTTTGAAATGGTGGAAGAACGACGCTGAGCACCAGCAACAGGTATATGAAAACCGCTGACATTCCAAGCTTCACACTGACAATTACACTTAGAGATCAATCAGAATATCACTTGCATGCCACTTCTAGTCTTCCGGCATACTGTCGAATGATAATGCCGTTTGCTTACAGACGGAAACATTGACTTTTGGAACTAACGAGGAAAAAGCATTATGGACGCGTATACGCGGACCATGTAATATATACTTCTTTATTATAAATCGTAGTTATAATCCATAATAATCCAAGATAAGGTCCTGGTATATACCTAGTATATACCTTATCCTGCTTCTGCATAAATCAGATGGCTTCTTTAACAACTGTGTGTGAGTAGACAAGGATCAATAGATGTCTTATAGTTTAATAAATTCGTTTCTGACCGCACTGTATGATTGAAATATCTTTATGCGTCTTCATTAAGGAACGATAAGTGTTTGTCCAAGATAATGTGAAGATTTTGGAAATTAGCGGACCAGAACTCTTAATGATATACCGCAGCCGTTGATGCTTCACAGATGACCAAAGATATAGTTAATCGATTTTGTAAATGAAGCAATCTTGGGACAAAGTTGTTCTATCCCCGGTTCTTAGATACCTCTAAAATTGTAGGATACGTGACAATGGAGTATAAGGTAACACTCCCTAGAAACTTGCCACTACAAAATGCTTGAACTCACTAGAGAGATGCGGTTATCAGAAGAGCCAACATACGATAGGCATGATGTACTGTAGAGGTTAACATGACAGATGTACTGATGATGGATGAGAGCAGGTGACAACCGGTGGAAGACTCAAGGATGCAGCGAGTAACGCAAGCAATACCGATACCGAAAGGAAACGTCTGTTCGTCTTCAATGTCGAAACGATCAAATGTCTGACGTAACTGGTGAGTGAAGAGAAAGCGTGACGAACTATGTTTGACCGAAATTTTAAGGGAGCAGATCATGTCTGGGCTACATAGACGATTTTGTTTGTCCCTCCTCGGACAGGATTCCTTTAGAGAGTGAACGAGCTTTGTGCGTCATGTTTATGGCCTCTATTCGAGGATAAGTCAGCTTATTTGAAAATCAAGTTCGACTCACCGTTCATTCTGTTTCATCTCCTTGCCACCTGGACTGAGACAGCACCTGGATTCCACAAAAAGAACCAACAGTTGTTCAATACTACTTCATTCAAAACCATTTTTTTAAATCAATATGTTAAGAATACCCGGGATTACTCGATAGTAGCATCAGGATACACTCCGAACTAGCGATTGAACAGTGTTTTGTTAACAGATATCTACAGTATTCTAGCTAGTATTCTAGTTTAGCAGCACCTCGGAATTGGCATAACTATCAACTTGTTTTCTTTTCATAGGGGAAGAACAAATTGAACATCACATATGTGATTATGTGACCGAACGTTCAGATGTGATGGTATGGGTGTGCTGAACCTGGAGTACTCACGGCAGTGATTGTTCGGTTTTCTTATGAAGTGATCAGGGCAAGGGTTGATTTTATTTATCCCAATGTGACTGTTCTTAGACGGTATATTTATTTGTTGACGTTTGTTGTATTTGTCCTATCGCGTGATTCCGACCTGTGATGCCCGCTAATTATTGGGTTGAGTTTACCAGTTCTACAATGTTGCTCATAATTTACAAATCACTCTGTGCTGTAGTTCATCTGTTTAATAATCCGACCTAGACTGTCTGCTTGCCATATTATTCGGTTCGAGAAAACAGAAGGCTTATAAGCGAGCAACTTTCTTTGCCTTAGGAAATCCTTATCCTGAACTTATACCAGTTCTCTGATAAAATGCGACCTCCTATTCATCATCGTTTCATTGCACTATCGGTCTTTTCTGACCAGCGGGGAAATGAGATTTAGTCTTGGATGGTTTAGTGAAGTTTATTCTGTAGACCGAGTTACTAAAAATCTAGACTGTGGATGAATATTTCAGTGATGGTTTCGGCCATCCCGTAAATTCAACTCTCACTGGTTCAAATTCCTGCTGGCCCAGCAAACCGTTCCCCTGTCCGATGAGCGCTTCACTCTCTATTACACACCTCATTCTGGTATCTTATTAATGGAACCTGTGACTTGTCTCCAGTATGCTTTCATCGGTGCGGGGTTGTCTCGTGTTGTAAACGCGGCACTTCCAATTTGTTGGTTCCTTCCCATATGGGCCGACTGCAAAGTCAACGGAAATGCGATAACTGCGATCAATTGCGGGTGATGTTCAGTCTCTATTGAAACAGAAATCCCCTACTACTAATCAGTTTTACTCAATATGTTTGTAGTGTTTATCACATAGCGCACGCATAGTTGCACGGTTTCAGCTCAAGCTTCTCGAAACACTTCTATAAGTTCGGAGCTCGATGCACAGGTTTGTCGGGTCTTTGATCTTATGTGTGGCTACCGAGCATTAAACTTCGGTAATTCGCTTACAATCGTAATAGTTAACAGACATAATTATTGAATCAATGTTTCTGCATTGTAAACCGCAGTGTTGTCATTTCGACCGTATGTTCTGCGAAATCTCACTGTTGAATATTTAATACCAGTAGATATTTCGACCCAGAATGGTAATAAATTGAATCAGAGAGTGAGCATGCTTGATTATACATGTTGTTCCTATTCTGGAAAAACCCATTCACACATATGTTTGAAGTTGAACGTGCCAGCATCTTATCTAACAAAGAATCATATTGCTCCATTCAAACGGATTACTGATCCGCTTTCTACCATTTACGGTTTGAGTATCGTTGGTCATCGTGCTCGTTGAAATTTTAGTAATCCGTTTACTGTAGAATTACTGATGAGTAGTCGGGGATTTGGTTAATTTCAAGTTGAACATCACCCACAATTGATCGCAGCTGTCGCATCATCGGTCGTGTTTAACGTGAGGTCAATGGCGCAGTGGTCAACACGATTATCTCATGAACAGCGTGTCCGTTGTTCAAGTCTCGGCAGTGGCGATTATATGCACTACTGACGAGCTCTAATGAGAGCGAAACTCGATTCTAGTGTTTCTGCTGTTCGAAAGGGGCTGACTGGAAATTCTATGGGAATGCGACAGCTGCGATCAATTGTGGGTGATATTCAACTTGATACTGTAAAATTCCTTTATTTTTAAATAGTCAGAAATTTCAGTATTCCTTATTGGGCCAAGAAAAGTTGCTAACCTGAAGCGGACGCCCAGTCGTCTTTTGATAACAATCATATCGAATTCCTCTGTTGTATTACCCTTCGAATATGAACTGATTTAACTTTCCTCGTGCCGTTTCCTTTATATGGCCGTACAAAATCAAACTGTATTGACATGGACATTGGCGTATGGGTTCTAAAATCTCCACGAGCCATTGGGTGATGCTATCAACAAACCGATGGTGTGGCTATTGGATCCCTTGTCGGTCCATTGCTGGCCGATATATTTAAGAGCAAGTTTTAAAACTGCTATTTGAAAAGTTTGATCGCTAGCCTACTGCAATGATGTTGGTGGATTCCAGCGTGAACTGATCGAGAAATCCTGCCGGGGCAGTCGATCTCCTGGTTCATTTTGTGGATTCTATATGAGACAGTGGCACGAGTGGGTAACCGAGTCTAAATGAGAAATTTCCGAGTTCCTGGCGTGGCTTCGTAGTTCAGCTGGTAGAGCGCCTGCCGCGTTGAGGCATGGTGTTTCTGTCGCTGGTTCGAATCCAGCCGAAGCCCTGACATTTCACAATTTGGTCTCATCTAAAATCATAAATCTGCCGAACTACTCAATAGTAATACTGCATTTATGTTGATGACACATAAGCGATAACAGATGGCTTGGGCAAAATCGTTAATGCTCTGTGAATGCACAACAAAGCTCGTACCTCTGTACAGTTCAGGATAAAAGTAGAAAACAACAAGTCGTTTCACTTCCTCGAAGTCAATTTGGTACGACGAACAGACGACTCGCTGAAGTGATCTGTCTACTGGAAATCCACATGGACAAGACAATGTAGTAATTTCAGCAGTGTTGAACCGTTTAAGCAAAAGAAGTATCTTATCCACAGTCTCACAAATAAAGCGAATGAAATTTGTTCAGAAGATACCGTCGAACAAGAGTTTGCACTTATTTTTAGTGTCCTGAGACAGAATGTCTATTCTATCGCTGGTTCGAATCCAGCCGAAGACCAGATTTTTCGCAGTTGGGACTCTTCTAAATTATCAAATCTGCCGAACTACTTGTCAGTAGTATACTAAAAGATTCGCTGGCAAACACTTGGCGGAAAGATCACAATGTCCGTTAATTGATCGAGTGGATAAAAGACCTAAATTCGTCGACCTGCCATTCAAAGTCGATTTGGCACCAGATTTTCCAAACCGCCGACTGCACACCGCACTAATATGAACCTTTCAGACCGCGAAGCTGCGATCCTAGTCACAAGTACGCGCATGCTATGTCCTAACACGAAGGACAAGATGCCTGTCCATGACCAAACTATGATTGTCTATTCTTCCTATTGTTGATGTGCGGCAGAGTTTATTGGACGCACGACGAGGCAGCCTGGTAAGCGCATAAGGGATCATCATCCAGTATGGATTAGAACGGGAGGAAGAAAGTCAATAACTAGAGCTGTCGTAGAACATCTGACAAACACAGGTGACAATTTGAACACTAGTCACTTTCCATGTGGTCTACAGAGCGTCCATTCAGTAAGCAAGGTCAACACAACGTCGCAACAAGACGGCGGCCAAAGCGATCACCATTCACTTACGTGATCCTGTGTTATGTCATCATAAGCAATTCATACAAGCTTGTGAACTCTCTTGGCCCAGTTGTCTTCTACCCACAAACGCACATTCCACTCAATCTAAGTTAATTTTGACAGATTGTCCAAACCACCCTTTTGGTAGATACGAATGATTTGTTTGCTTCCTCATTGTCTAATTGTAACTGCATATTTCTCAAGTCTTAACAGACATCTATTATTTAACCCTTAGAAATTTAATGGCTCGATGATGAATTCCTCGAAAACATATGTTAGTCAAGTTGTTTCCACACCAATGATCAATAAACAAATGACAATTTTCCACGTGTAAAGTAAATTAAACTTAGCATCTAGAATACTGATGACCATCTTCTAATTCGGAGCTCCACATTCCTTTTTCAGCTGAGTTGTTCGTCTAGTTAGAACACAGGGCAAATTTGAATTAATATCGACTTGGTTACTTTGTTAACTGTGGAAAACTAATATTTGTTTCAAACCAAAGCTATTTTATAATTGCAAGTGTGTTAGACGAAAATGTAAATTTTGTTTGCGTAACTGTACTGGTATATACAGGTAAAAATGTACAGATATATATACACGTGTATAAATACATATTTATATAACGTATATATCGGTAACTGAACAGGTGGTCAACTATAGAGACAATTATACAAGTAGAATCCACGATGATGTAAGTCTGAAACGGCGATTAATATTATTTACCTTATATACAAACCAGATAAAAATATTCCTGCTTAATCGTGCATTGGACACAATGGACTGCGCGTGGTCACTAGAGCAACAGAATACCTATGGTCAATAAATATTTCATCAGCAGACATGATCGAGTAGAAGATTTCATTTGAGTTTCTTATCGTTAGGCGTTTCTTTCAATGGAACTGAAAGTTTTGAGATAACTGGGCCATATCTTACATTTTTTCAATCGGCGCAGATGAGAACTAGCGCGTTTTATTCGAGTCAACCAGAATAAGGTCAGCGTAAGTCTTATCAGCATATCGAAGATTATCTGGTCATCCCGGTGATCTCAAGCTCAGTTTACTCCTACGCAGAGCGATTCGTTAGACCCTGTCGTTAAAATTCATTCACGGTACAAGTCAGTGGATTAAGCGAACCAAT
>JTDE01002247.1:97344-107547 GCA_014338405.1 Paragonimus skrjabini miyazakii | reverse complement strand
AGTTACTTTAGATAACCTTGTTTTACCTATGTTTCTTCCTTTGGTTTCAGGGTAGTCGACGAAATCGTTAACTGAAACAACGCTTCGAGCCACAATACCGTTTGATGAAGCTCAAGCCCAATATGAATGAATAAATGAAATGCAAATTTCGTAGGGCGAACGTCTGTGCACGATGTAATATAATTCAAACGATAACGGTCAGTAGGAGAACTGGAAAATTCCGGAATATGTCAAGCAGTAATAAGTCTGTTCTCTTTGACATGTTCGGTAGAAAATGAAGGGTTCCGTCTTTATTATCTTCGTGTGAGAATGAAACCCGACAATTTCAAGAAAGGCATGATCTGCATTGTTAAGTCATCCAACCAAACAGTTTGCCTTAGCTAATGTTCGATAGTTATTCGGTTGTCTGGTCGTTTCATCACACAATCGTAGGAGATACGTCATACTGATCACATGATTGTCGTGTTTATGCTTATTAGCCGTTCGATCATCTCTGCTGGGTGGCTGAGGCAGACAAACCGAGCAGTCAAGCCGGGCACAACAAGTTAACTGAAAGCAGTTGATGTGGACTGGACAGGATTGATGGAAGTGATAACGGATCCATACTTACGTATGCGCTTTTCGGTTGACGCGATCTGAGATGTCAGAATAACTAAGATAGCATAGTGTTCAGATTACCGAATTGACTTTATTGGGAGATAGGATTGGGGCTTTCAGTTTCATTTTATCCCGTCATCAATGAAAGATGATGAGCTCAGATCCACTAATGACACTTTTAACAAGTGTTTTACATAATGGAGAGTTCAGACCACTTCATTCCATAACTCCATCATTTAACTGTAGGCTCCGGCATTTTTGTGTTTTAATGGAACCAGTAGTATATATGAATCTTAGGAGGTTATTGGAATGTAATCAGTATTATTCTGTTACACAATGATAGTTTTTTGTTGGTCCGACATAATCGATGGTCACGAAGAAGCCTTAGTACGAACAACCGAATTTGGATTTTTACCCAAATTAGTTTAGTTGGTTTTCTAAATCAGTCTCTAAAAATACATTCCAAATAATCCCCAGAAGCATACCAGTCATACGCTGATTAAAATACGGTTTACTTTTTACTAAAGGGTATGATAACAGTCCCTTCATACAGCCGGTTTACATAGACATTACATTTACATTAATAAAAATCACTGCATCCTACGGATTAGTTCATGAAACCTAGCACACGATACATTGGGAACACTGTAAAATTTAGTGCTGGTTAGGATAGTGAACATTTTCTATTTTTCAATAATTTGGCGATGGATTTATGATGGGTATTCCATAATATTTATGTGGAGAGTAATAGACTTTTTCATGGGCGGGCGCATGTGGTGCGGTTGTTCACTGTTTCACGAGACTGAAAAATACCATTGTATTATGTATTCGTATGAATGCGTAGATGCTGATGCAAATGTGTGGGTGGTTTTGGGCTTTGTTACCTGGATTTCTTTAGTTGGGTTATTCTCTGATTATTTTCACTCTAATATGCTGCGTTGCTCAAGCAAGTCATAGTTGAAAATCTGTACATAGACACCTGGCCCTAATTCAGTGACCGTATTCGTGGACTGTATACCGGTCATTAAAATTTCGAGTCACTTACCTACGCTCGCAGCCGCGATATAAATCAATGTTCAATTCGGAAACCACCGAAATGAAGAAGTCATGTTGGACTCCCCAAAGATATTCTATGTTAATCGCAAACCAATGGTCACATAGTTTTGCCAAACTTGTACATGCGTAAGGAAATAAATAAACGTTTCCATTTGCTAATCTGCTTAAAATTTCCTTTTTTGTTTGAATGTTCAATCGAATACACACTTCTTTACAACAACTGAATTAAAAATCTAAAGCCCATACTAAAGATAAATACCATACTAACTCTGACAATATAACAGCTTGGTCGGTAGAAATAGAACTACTCACCAAGACTGGAATGAACAATTGCATTTCAGCTCTCGAGCACAATACAGTTGCTGATCCACATAACCTCGTACTAACACAGCTCAAAGAAAACGGGAAGGTGACAGTGGAAGCCTTGATTCAATTGTTTCAACTCGTGCAGACTACGAGGAACATCAATCTCAACCGGAGTCACTCAAACTCTAGTCCACATGTTAAAGCAAGGTGCCAAGGGCTGTTGCCGAATCCAAATTGAAAAGAAAATGACCCCAGTCACTATTTGGGTTTTGGCGTCCGTTACACTTCATCGACTTACTGCAGCTGACAAGGAGGATATCAAAGAGGAACAGGCAGGGTTCCGTCCTAGGCCAGGATGTGTTGATCAAATATTCACTCGGAATAATTCTGGTATAGTAACATATGTACCGTCGACCATAAACACGTTAACGATTCAGCCGATTGATGTACACATACTTATATTCGTTTACACGCAGAGACTTGCCGAGCGAGTATGTGAACATACAGTCCGCACGTTATTCCCATAGTTCAACTCAGGTTAGGGTTTGTGGTGAACTGCCTGACAGTTTCAGCATCGAGGGCTGCGTACGTCGAGACTGTCCATTTTTAGCATTTTCGTTCAGTTTTACCATATACGGAGTAATGAGGGACTGTCAATGGCGTTCACGAGATGTGGGTGTGGATCGCATACTTGGTGGAAGACTAACTGATTTTGAGTATGCTGACGACAATATTTTGTTGTTTGACAATTTTCACTTAGCACAGACAGTGCTAGACTCTAGTTCACAGTTTTCTAACCACCGCAGAATGAGCTTAGCAACCTCTAGGAGCGAAGTGCTTCTGCACGGCTGTTTAGGTTAATTACACTCAATGTCGTGTGATGAAATAATGTAGGTTATTGATCGGTTTGTGTGCCTGGGGATTTGCATCAGCATCCGTGGATGTATGGGGAATGAAATCGGAGCCGGTATCCTTGGGGCTAGGGCTGTGTTTGCCGACCTCGGATATTTTCGGTACTAGAGGATTATCACTGTGTTTCTTACTGGTCGCGTAAATGTGGCGATTGTGAGAGTTGTGTTAATTCAGTTTGGGAAGCTTGTCCATTTAGGTTAGAAGGTGTGAACTGTGTTCAAATCTTTTACTATCGATATCTGCGTTTGATCGTTTGGCATCGAGTTACATTGACTGGTAGGCGTGGAAGAGTTTAGGACGCGTGTGTGTTCGTTGGTGAGTGTCACTCGAATTCTTTTATCCAATCTTCAAATGTGCATAGACTGAGATGGTTCGGCCATGTCCTGCCTATTTGTTTTTTAATCCAAGCGATGTTTTCCAGGGGCCAAACGACTGGTGTGAGGTGCGAGTTAAATAGCTGATAACATGGCGCAGATAAATGAAATCGTTTATCAGAGGATCGGCTTTTGTGCGCCGGGTTAGCCTCCGCGGATTGGGCCATGGTATCTCCTAGATTAGGGTGCTGGAAACTATTAGTGAACTGGTCACTAAGTAAACTCAGTGGTATGAATTTCATCGTTGTTGGGCAGAGCTGTTTACCAAGGAAGTGCATTTAATGATTCGAAGTGTTGTAAACAATATGGAAGCTTTTTTGAGGATGACGCCTTAGCCTCCCTTATAGCTGGACCGTTTATTTTAGGATTTTAACCAGCTAGATGCTGAATGTTTGTGTATAAGCACGGTTGAGTTAGTTGCTAGGTTCTCTCCCTTCCCCTTCGTTTTTCCTTGGCTAGGCTTGTTTTGTCTTCATAGTTATGTGGCATTTAAACCTCAGTGCGAACCACCGACGTGATTGATGTATGTGATGACGTCGATGATACAATTGCTTGTTCAACTCCCTTTTCTTCACGTGTTCCATGGGGCTTGCTTCGAAAGTGGCGCGTAATTTTATCTATGCGACCCGCTCAGTAATTCAGTAGGCGACCAAACCACAATCGAGATCGAGATCCCCTGGCATTAAAACGGTACATACATTCGGTGTAACCAAGTGCAGTTTCTATACCGACTGTAATGCAGTTTCAATATATCCGTTAGCTGAAGCTTCGTTTTTCTTCGCGATTTCACTGCCCTGGTAGACCTTAGCATCTTTTGTACAAAAACTATGTGCGTCTGAGTGAGGAGCGAACAGATAAACAGATTGGGCGACTCTCATCTGCTCATGTGCCCAGTTGGCGGTAGTACACGGGACGTATCACAATAAAAAACATCTAAATCAATTAATCCTCCGTTCATTTTGCTTTTTTATGACAACGGAAGCGCACCGTTCGAAGTACGATTGACTTGTTGAGGCCCTTACAATATTTTAAAGCCGTTGATCGCGTTAGGTAAATGGACTCAGTAAACAGCAGCACACCACCGAACAGAAGATTATCCATTTGAATACGTCACTTGCCGTTTTCTAACGTGACCAGCGTGGATCTTCTTGTAATCCAGTGCCTTAGCTTCAGTAATGTATGCGATTTCGGGGTTGCGAACAGTGTAGGGTATTCATCAGCAAAAAGAGCAAGTTACTGCTGTTACAGCGTACATTTAGGTGAGCCATGTATTAGTCTAGTTACAACAAAATCAACTTTCATTTGTGAAGCACTTTATTGTCGCATCTCGCTGTCCAATTGACGGAAGCATATTTATTAATGTAGGCCTTCAGATAAGATTTGTACTCTACTCCACAATCTAAATGATTTCCCCAAAACAATTGGTACTGTTTCTCTTTCTGTTTATTAAGGAAGATATCTTTCGCACTGCAGAAAAGCGACATCGTTAGCCTATGCCTCGACTACTCGAAGCTCTCCTCAGCACAGATCTTTGCATTAGAGGTACCGCGAAACATCAGCCTAGTTTTGTTTTTGTTGAGCTTTAACTTCATTAGTTTTCAAGCGGCTCTCAACTGATGCGGTCCGTTTGTCCTTTGCTTCTACAGCTAGCGATGTTATTTCTCTCTTAGAATTTGAAGGGCTGTTCATGCTTACCTTGAAGCTAGTAGAACCGAACTACACAGGAATCTCTTGAGGTTCTTCTTGAGTAGCACAGTATTTCCGCTGCGTGATCATTTTTGACTTGGAAATAGCAACGTGTGTAGAGAGAATGTGTGGGGATATTATTGCAAGAACTTTTGAAAACGGTCCGATACAATTTAACCAGTTGCTAAACAATGCAAGCTCTGTGCTTATTTTTAGTGACTTTCTGAACTCAGAAATCGACAGCCTACAGTGAAATACTAAACGGTTATCTCCATCCTTTCCTTGTTAATCTTCCATGCATGAGAGTTTTGGGTATACTTCCTATAAAATCTGCACCGTTTCCAGCAAACTTGTTCGTTGTAGGGTAGTATGTCCTACATGGACCACATTATATTAAGAGAGGTCACTCTCGAACTTGAGTGTCCCTATCTTTATAGCATGGGGTGCATACTACTAATGCTGATTTGTTCTTCGAGTTGACTGCTTAGCATGCATACTTTTCGTCACCGTGCAAGATAACATCGCCAGAGCTCCTTCATGTGAAGCAAATCGATCGGTTTGAAAACTTTATTCAGTAATGTTGTAAGGGGCTTTAACGAAGTGACTATACCTTGTACAACTCTAGAGAACTAACTAGAAAGTCATCAAACCCAGTAAATTATATTTAGCCCGAT
Source organism: Paragonimus skrjabini miyazakii (assembly GCA_014338405.1). NCBI lineage: Eukaryota > Metazoa > Platyhelminthes > Trematoda > Plagiorchiida > Troglotrematidae > Paragonimus > Paragonimus skrjabini miyazakii. The sequence goes on along the minus strand of JTDE01002247.1, from coordinate 101,942 downwards.
AAATTACGCAGGTTTGTACTTCAAACAGACTTTGTGTGTAAGCTGCGTTTGATAACCGCGTAGCTGTTGCACAGTAGGTTTCAAACTAGTCACACTGTTCACATAAAAAGGGCACGATTCCGCCACACTTCAGAAGGTCAGTTGTTTCCTTGCATGATGCAGTGTGTTTCTCTCCCGCATTGCCACTCTTTATTGTGGCAAGCTTCCATGCCTCACGGTGGGATATTTGAACGTGGAGTCAAAAATCAATTCTTCTTGTGTTGAAGCAATACCTCAAGCTTCTAGTCATGACTGTGATGAACCAGATAAAAAGTGGTTTCAGCAGTTGTTTAAAGACATAAATTGCACTGGGTGATCAGAAGCTGTAAACCGTCGGGAAATTCAGAGTAATGGGACTGTCGGCGTTCAGAAATGGTTTTAGGTTGATACCAAAGATGTGACACATAAAAATGAGAATGACTTTATATCCAACCCTGACCATTGGCTTCCCAAATTAGCTTTGTAACAAAGCGTTCACCGATGGGAGAAAATTTATTTTACCAACTTGTCTTACACTTGCTTTCAGTTCAGCTTATTTAACACTTGGTTGTGATGTGCCCATGTCATCGGTGAGTCTAACTGTGGGTTTACTGTTGAAACTTCAGTAGCCGTCTTCTTGTAACCAGAAAGCACTGTGGGCTTGAATTCTATTCTGTTAGCATGCTAATACTGACCATTTTTACCCGAAATATGTACCATAAATATCACACATTTTCAGCTGAAATTATAACGGAACAAAACTCTTATATAAGTTATGGCGGGTAAAATTCAGCTGTTAACGTGAACTGATATAGCGCTCAAAAAACGTTTCAAACATATAGATGACATTACTGATAAATAGTTTGGCAGTCGTGATAATTCAGAAGAGACACACGTGTGAAAAATTTGGACTTTGGGTGGATTCGAATCAGCGACAGAAACAAAATACCCAGATCCTGTAAATGTCCTGCCAACTGAGCTACGAAGCCAGTAGAGCATTTGTCACATCTTGGCACGTTGTTTCTCTGGCTGGTTCGAATCCAACCGAAGTCCAAATTGTTCCAAATTGGGTCTCTTCTGGATATAGATTATACTTCGTAGTTCACTTGAAGGAGTCAAATTGACAACATATAGCGTATTGTGCTCACATTTCTCCACCGCTACTACTGTCTTACTTCAGGACAATTTGCCATTTTAGAATTCTGCCTGAAAACCAAGTAAAATCCCGTGTTCTCGTGGGAAGTTTTCTCACTTAACTGAGAACTGCAACGTTAAATTCTGGTGCTTAGTAAAATACGTGTCGATCTCCAGCCAACGGAGAGAAAGTATATCCTAATGGACGCTGTGCATTGGAACTATTCAAAAGAAGGCTGTGAATGAACTAATGTAAGCGATGAACGGCAGTCGATGAAGGCGATGAGAGAACGAATCACATATCAAGAGCACATTAGCTGACCTTGATGGCCTCGTCATAACTCTGTCGAAGATAGCTTCCGACACGAGGGAAAGGAGACAATTGTGTCCAACATGTTCGCATACTGCATGATCCAGAAACACCGTGACATTTGCAAGCGACTGAAGCAAGTTTGTAGACAGCCTGTGACAATCAGAAATGAACGTATAAGTCATGCACGTAAAAACGATGATTCGTCAACTCATAGCTGGGTAATGAGCATAGTATTGATAGTTTAAAATGAAATAAGAAATAAGATTAAGGTAGCCAGAATATGGAACAAAATTAGTACGCTGTTTCTCCCAGTGCTTATGTTTATTAAATCAAGTATAACTATGGAAATATCTTGAAGGGAAATTAGGAGACGGTACGGTTAATTGGCGTTTTACGATGAAGGAAAGCCGTTAAGTTACTGCAACTAATTTACTGTCTATACCGTCAATCGGTTATTTGTTATGATTCAAAACACTGTGATCACCTGCAGTATTTCGTACCGTCTGAAGGTCAAAGATGACAGATGAAGAGTCCAGGGAATCCTACATGATTCAAGACCAGTTACTATGAGTTACTGGTTAACGGTTGCCCGCTAATGGCAACCACTGATGAGCCAAAAGTTATCGGTCAGCAAAGCATAGCGTTGGTCCATTCAAGCCTCTGTGACTAACCTGTCTGGCTATGTGGACTTGTGTACAACAGCGTTCTGAATAAGTCACGCCCAAGAAAAGCAGACTGTATGAAACACTTCGTAGACGGACATGGAAAGCGATTGGAATGTGTGTAAAGGATCCTACTACTTTTTGCAATGCAAGTATGTTCACTAGGGGTTGAAAATAACCAACAAATTATTCTCGATTAGAATACAGTAGGTATGACGTCTTCATGGTGCCTTGAAAACCATTAGTATTACACAAACGACATGTTTCTATCAGGAACTGGATCAAAAGTAGACATTTGCAAGTAGTGAACACGGGTCCGTCACCATCTGCTTTTGAGCGATCGTTCTTGACACTCAGTGGCCAACTCTAACTCATGATCGATTGCTTGCCACCTTTGAACTAGAGAACGCACTAAATAAAACACGGACAAAGCTAAACGATGTCTGAGACTAAAGGAGTGGGCAGATCACATGAAGATATTGGGTCAACGCGCAACGCACGTTAGTGCCTTGTCAGTCAAGATAAGCATGACTGACTTTTTCGGCAATTTAAATTAGCCAACGCTACCTACACAAGGGTTGTACAGTATATCGTTTCTTAGGGCCCACTCTAAAATCGTAGTTTCAATATCCTTCTGGTTCTAAGTCTGTAGAATTTTAGACCAGCGAGGCAACTATACAATCTATCCATGAGGCATTCGATACAATGAACACAGCTTCGAAGGAGAAACGCTTGCAACTACTGCGATTGGGTAATCCAGTCAAGTCAAACGACTTGATATACAGCGAACTGAAATTGCTATTCACCCAACTCCATGAAAATAACTATCCAGGTAGATTGGTTCCGAAATTCCAAATAGCGATAGCGGAGAAGAAGGGAAGGTCAAGTTTCAATTGTCAGAAAGCGACAGAGTCGTTACCTATGTAATGTGCCTCATCAAATATGTGAAACAACCTCTCTTCATTCACGGTTTAATGTCTACCCCCTAGTTCATTTGCCTACAGTACAAGTTGCCTATTTATTTCCGGATCACACATGTGTACTTGTTTGCTTGCCACTTTATAGTCGAATACTTTGAGTGTACAACAAAACAACGATACAGAACACCATCCTACTCGGTTAATAATTGGAAGGAAGAAGTCGAGTATTTTACATCCAGCAGGCACAAACCCACACACCTGACCCACCTGAGACATTCAAGGTCATCTACGAATATCCGATCAGTTAACTTGGAGCAACCCAAGCATGGCTAAGTTCATTTCCTACGATACGATGTTCACAGATTAGGAAGGAACACTTTTCGTTGAGACGACTTTGTACGTGCCATGTATCCGAGGGAATTCATTCGACCCAAACATCTATCCATGAATTCACCAACGTACATGAGGTTGTAACCTGACTCCAATCAACGTTCATCAGTCAAGCCGAAAACTACACTTGAACAGTTATTGATTGTGTTAGATGTTAACGTCTCGCTTGTAACTCAGAAAGGTCTTCAGACCAATCAAACAAGGCAAAGTCGGAGGGATTAACGCAGGCAAATTACGAGAGAATACTTAAATTAACTACTCACTTATGTTTCTCCGGAGGATGATGATTTCACGACATCAGCACCCGTACGTAGCATCCTCACAGAAAATACGTACACCTGAGCTAGATTTTGGACCAATCTCGGTTAAAGTAAGCATACCTGGTGGCGACTTTCCGTGAATTACAAAATTCTACCAATCGAATCAAGGCCACAAAGAACACGTCTTGGGCGGAAATCCCTAACGAAGGTTGGTGTCTCGCTGTTCTTGCTAGAATGTAGCCATGTTTATCAGCCGCGCTTTGACATGCCTACTAATCTTTAGTTGCAATGAAATGACATAGGGAAACACCACTGTGAATGCGGAGGTGCGGGATTTTAGCCGACTCGCGATCCTGGTTCCTATAAACACTTCGGTTGTCTTCTTCGGCAGCTGATATCCTGGTGGATGAACCGGCTAGCCAATCCGGACTCTGAACGAGAACGATGCCTGCATTTGGATCAAGCATGTCTACCAGCGGGCATTTGATAAAGGTTTGGTTTCCTTCTTCTTTGTTGTTGAAAGAGGTGATAAAAAATTTGTTGTGAAATCTAGATCAAATTGTGAAGCGACGTGTCTGATCTATTGTTATTATAAGTAGCCAACCAACATTCTTGTCCATCTCGAAATCGGAGACCGATGGGTATACGCCCCTTCCTCAGTCGACGCAATCTAAACTTTTACATTCTTCGGATGCAACCTTGAATAACCTTGAGGCAATCGTTGGTCGGCTGCAGGTTGAAGCGACTGGTGGGGACGAGACAGTCCGGTCCATGCTGCTGCGTGCGGCTTCCATTTTACTGGGTAGTCAACTACATGAGCTAGGTCCGCGAGTTTCATAACTGCTTGCGTAAAGCATCAACGAAGGGCTAGACATATAAACACAGACGCTTTAAGAGACGT
>JTDE01002247.1:80587-97244 GCA_014338405.1 Paragonimus skrjabini miyazakii | reverse complement strand
CTCAGAACTGCTTGAGGCGCATAGCGTATCTTCAACCGGACTGGTCGTGGTCTACTTCCCGGCTACCAAGTCACTCCTCACCTTTCGTTTTGTGCAACACGTCCGAGACATAGATTGGTTTCTGAGTCGTACTGTCTCTTTGTTAGACGGAACGGCTACAGAAAAAGACTTCCGCATAGTGGTCAAGTTAACAACCGTAAACGGCAACTACTTAACACAGCATTACGAGCTTCTTCAGACAGTGTTGCTGCTTTCATTGAGATTCAAATTGTCCTAGATAATCTGGGCTCTTAAGCTTTCTATTAAACTGAGCAGCCCTCAAACTTACACACCATCAATGCGTTCTTGAACCTGTTTGGTCTCACACACTCAAACAAGAGTTTAGAAAACTTGGTCTTCTTCAACAAAATGAACTCTTGGTAGCAATTAGTCCGTTATAACTTGCTCTTCACAATATACACCAAATTCCTTCTGCCGTTACAACGGCGTCTGCTGACGAATTCGGTGCTTTCATTGGATCTCTCTGGATAGCATAGTTTGATCTCCCCCATCTTTACGGATGTCACGAGTAAACTCGGAGATAAGACGTTACATGGCCTTCGTTGTGCGCACTCTTGTTTGTCGTAACAACTGACGCGGCTATCCCTGGCTCAGACAGTTTTCTAGACCATCGGTCCAACAGCGAACAGCTGATGCTACTAACTGCTCTGGTGACTTTAAACGAACAAGACCTACCGGGAAAAACTGAATAGACCGGATCTACCTTTAGGCTAACTAAGATGTCAGTTACTCAAAATAAGCCAATCATTTTGGTGAGCAACACCAACAGGAAGCGCAAGCGCACAATTCTTTTCGAGGTCAATATGACACTCTGGGAGCATCGACTTTAGTATGCTGGGCTTTATGATCAATCCAGTTACCTTGACATTCGTCTCATTTAGCGTGGTACTATTTTAATCGATCACAGCAGTTGAACTTCTGTCGTTTCAGAAAATGATTCCAGGGCCCTAGTCACGCTACAAGGTCGATCAAGTGTACTACAAGACCGTCGGTTACCGAACTTCATACACTAACTGACCCTGGAAGTCGCTGTTGACGTGCATTAGTAAAACAAGACGAACCCGTTTCGCCGTGTGCCAGTAACGGTTCTTTCATGCACGTCATCTTCTTGGGAGTCTGATCGCTCTTACTCTGGAGTTCACTACACTTTCTTTGAAATCGGCTTGTACGGACAACTTACTGTCTTCGAACAAACAGCTCTTATAAAAGGAGATCACTCAAGGAGGCGGAACAAGTCTGGACCAACCTGCACTGAAACTTAGTAGATGGAGTACGCCTTAATGATCTACTGATGAAATCCAAATAAACTCAAGAATCGTTACGGAGTAGTGGACGGCCTCTTACATGTCGTACACGCATACAGTTACCGAAATTCGTTGTATTGGAGCAGTCACGTATTCCCTTGCTAATCCCTATGTGCACACCTGATTTCATGTTCGCTGATGGAAAGGAGTTCAACGTAATGAAAGATGAGAACGGACAACGCTTGAGGGAATATGCGGAACTAGTAAAAAGGTCAGGTTGCACACCAAGAACTCATTATCTAGTACCACAAGTAGCTCATAGGGGTCGAAGTGTCTTCATTATGGTTACATGACTATGGATTACCATGACTTCTGGCTCTACCGTTTAGCCGAGTTTCTAAGATTGTCTAGTGCATTGCCGTACATTGTGTCATGCTGACAATGTTACTTCTGGTAAATTTTCGATGCTACATTGGCTTATCACTTGCAAGTTGTGGTGGTATCTTATGGCGGAAATTTGCACTGTCAAATGAAATTTCCGATAAAAGTGAATGTACTGAGCATTCCTGGAAAGCGAACCGTTGGAGTACTTCATCCCACCACATCCTCCTTACTACTGAACCTCCTATAGCTTTCGTAGTAAAGACTTTTACTGATTGTTTGATTTACTGTCGTTTAGAAGCCGTCTAAAAATTTGTCATCATAAACCTTAATCGGTAACATGTCGTGAGTTAAATGTACAGAGATGGAGGTCACTACAACGTTCACATCGATGATTATAGTTGACCTATGACATTCAAAGCTCGAGCTCTCAATTAAGTCCGATCGATAACCTCGTAAATAGGTCAAGACTGAGCGGTGTTGAATATTCAGCATCCAGAGGCCCGATCACTGATTAGTACTGTTGTCACCCTAATCAATCCCGAGAGAGAGATAAATTGGAAAGTCTCAGGGCGAGCCGATCACCTTGAAAATTCGAAATAAAGGAGGTTTCTAGGTAAAACTGCTCTGATTGGATTAACTTTACAACAGTTAATCGAGAGTCGACATCGACTGTTTTTGTACGCGGGTGGTTTGTAGCTGAATTGTCGGCCTCGGTGTTCAGTTGTTTGCTGAGCTTGACACTCGAATTGCAAACGTTTCAGAACCTAACGAGGTAATATCAACAGCTCGCAAATTTTTGAGAGTATAAGATTAAGCTTTTTGGTTTATGAAGGTTTTATACAGCAGGAGGATGATCTTATGACACTAGGTCTGACCGGTTACTTCTCACTGTCGTTGATCTCTTGACTTGAGGTTTAAGTAGCTACATTTTATCTTCGACCGCCTAATCGATGTGACAGTGAGGCGGGTGGGTGTCTGAGTCCACCTGTGAAACTTCTCATTCCCTGACGTTGTTTCGTAGCTCAGCTGATAATGTGGTTGCTGCCTCTACGCATGCTGTCTCTGTCGCTATTTTGAGTCCTGCTGAGGTCTGAATTTTTCCCAATTGAGTTTCTTTGAAATTTACAAACCTGCCACATCACTTACTAGCGATTTAATTTCTTGTTGAAAATGAGTCCCAACGATAGTTCCTTTGCTTAATAAAGATTATATGGTATTTGTAATAAGATCTTGGAACACAGAGAGAATCTGGTTCATTTCATATCTATCCCAGACCGTAATTTATCGGCTACACGTTTATAAAACCACTTTGCATTGACGTCTAAACCACGACTAATTTGTAAGTAAACTGTTCAAACATTGAAAAGTGTTGTAAAGTACATTCAGAATGCGATACCTAAATGTCAACGGCCAACTATGACCTACCAGTCTTCCAGCTCGATTGTTGTGTAAATTCATGAGCATCCGTGCCAACTCGGACGAATGTCTGGGGTAACTTTTCTCCTTTTCTCGGACGTCGATGAAGGCTTTCGCGAATCGGTAAGCATAAGCGATATTATCCCCGCAGCCACCCCAAATCCAGTCTCGATGTAGCTTCTCAGGGCGATCAGCTTGGCTACATCCGCAAGAGTACAGACGAGCTTGTTTACAACTGCGAGACAGCGCGTGAACAACGCCAGCGGCTGAGATGGCGTGTGCAAAACTGGCTTCTCGACTACCTATAACAAAACAAATAAGATCATCTAATGGAACAGTTCGGCGCAGAGACTATCAACATATATTCGGGTTGCGAAACGTCTTTATGGGTCGGTTGGTTTGAATGAATCAATCTGACCACAAATGGTACGGTGTACATCATTGGCACAGTTAAAATGGTTCGCGTTGGCTGAAATCCGGTCGCTCACTCGCGGACAGATTATGCTCGCATGCGTGCACGATCTGATTTAGGGCGCATCACAAGCGTGTTTGATCAGTCATCTTATAAACAGATGACGGTTTGTGAACCCCAGTATTCCCTCGACACCCCTTATACTTCAGCTTAGACCCGGACTACGTACTCAGCTCGTTAGAGGGAGGGTTTTGGGGTAATATGAATGTACCGAATCAGCTTGCCTCAATGACTGGGTTTTGATTTTAATTCCACACAACAGATTTGGATGAAAAAACGATTTTTTAAAAATTGTGCCTCAATAGAAAATTTCTTTAGCATTGTCAACACGTTGACTGCTTTGTATCGCGAGAAGAAGTTTTGTTCAAATTTGGGTAACCCTCTGAAGTCGTTGAAGACTATCTGTTTAGAGGAATCCGGGCTAAGTTAGTTAATTCGAAAATACACATTTAATTCATGTGAACAGCAATGTAGCGAACAGAAATTGCTTCATCTGTTTGATCATAAGGCTAAGTACAACACGATAAATATGGAAACAATGACCAAAGTGAGTAGGAAAATCACGCAATATAGTTTATGGACCACGTGTTTGCTAGCAGTTACGCAATTAGTATTCCACATTGTGAACTGGATTGATTGTAAGCAGGAGGAGATTAAATTTCGTACAGAGTTCTGTGTGCAGAGGTCGGTGTAGCACAATGGGTCTCGGCAGCGGTCAGCATTCGGAACCTCACCTGTTTAGATCGATCTCCTGAACTCGGTAAACAAACTGAAATCCATATTTCCTACTGACAGGATGATTGTTACCAGTTAACTGATCAACAGTCGAGCTTGAAACAATTTTACTCACATTACTGTTCAACCACGCATGTTGGTGTTAGTCGTCAACCCTGAGGTATGTTAATAACAGCTTGATATACATATACGTCTGATATATTGGTGGTAAAATTGTCAATTATTTATTCTCGGATGAAGTTCCGGCTAATTTGGTTGTTCTGATGTAAATCTGAAGTGCTTAACATTCTCGGTTGTAGGCACCTTGTGACGTATAAGCTAGTAAGTTCATTTTTCCTCTACAGTTCGTAAACCGAAACACAAACTTAATCCAATTATTGCTATTCTGTTTCGGAAAGAACTCAAAATATTTACTGACAGAATTTCATAGACTGACTGTCCATTGTCTATATCTTCCTGTTGACAAGTCTCCACGTAACAATCGCGTTCTGTGAACAAAGACAGACTTTAGACATTTACATAAGTTTACTTGTGCGTTGCGTATTTCTGATTCCCACAGACCTGCTGTGTTTCCAAACTGACAGGCAAGCGAGAAGCCAGTGAAAAACATGTAACTGTCACGTTCGTGCGGTTAGAACATGTCTTTTTCATGCCGTACCGGCAAATGTTCCTATGACTGTACATCTCAAGGAATGCTTGTAGTAGATTTGATGGATTTCCGCTGTCCCCTTTCTTGCTTACTTTTTCCTTTGTTCTCCCTTCGTTTTGATTAAAGGGTAACCGTAGCAAGCGTGGTTTATTTCCTTGGAAGAAACTCTCAAAGCATCACTACAAATGCCTATAAGTTGGTTTAAGGAGAGAGTACAGGTCTGCGCACTCCAGCCTTGGTGTCAATCGCAGGTAGATCGATAATTTTAATTTGAGTTTCAAATCGGAGCTATATATGATACACCGTGGTATTAGATATGTACTGTTTGATCATTCTGCAACTATACAAACGGAAAGAAGCATGGTTTGTTTGCAGATTTAAAACATTGTCTCCGTTTTTCAACTACGAAATTTTTCGTTTTTTTTCCCGGCTCAAACAAAATGGACTGGTTACCAGATTTCCAGATTCCTATGAAAGGGATAAACAACTAGTAATTTGGCCGGCTTCAGTTATTTGGAACAGAAATCACCATTTTTTGCTGGAAATTACCGCGGCAAAAATTTGCAAGTTTGACTACAAAAATTGTTTAAACAAAATCCAACAGGAAAGAAAGTGGTCATTGAAAATGAAGAGAAGCAACTGTCTTACAGTGGTCAATGACAACGGTGATACAGGCTTTGAATGTCAATTGGCGTTATGAGTGAGCCATTCGTATTTCATTCGTAGAGGTACCGACTACCATTCATAGGGTTTTACTGTCCAACCCTAGTTACCATGGTCTTTAACGTCTAGATTTTGACAGCTTGGCACTAGCCAACTTTTACTTCATTTGGTTCTGTCCTATCGTATCAAACACCTTGTGATGTAAAAACGGGAAACTCTTAACGGTCCGACGTTCACATAAGTTCACGCACTACAAACTAACAAGACTTCATCAAAAGAAATTCAAATCGGTAATTTAGACAATTTTAGTAATTATTAGTTCTGTTTCTGTGTTTTACAAGTTTTTATTTGTTGCCTTAACGGGTCTTCCGAATACAGGTTCAAATTAACAAAACATTATATGGACTTCGGCTGGATTCGAAACAACGACCGAAACGGTGTGTTGACGTACAGTGATTATTCCACCAGCCGAACAACAAAGTCACCTCGACAGATTAGAAATTCCTTATCCGGTTTCAGTTGGTAGATCATTTGTCGCACCTGGTCATGCCGTTTCTGTCGCTGGTTCGAATCCAACCGAAGTCGAGTTTTTCCGTAACTAAATCACTTCTAAATCACTAAATCCGCCAGGCTACTTATCAGTAATGAAAACATAACATATATATATAGTTTTCAACTTGGCGTACATAATCCGATACCATGTGATCATCATTAACCAGTTTGTAATTGTGTTTGGATGTTTCAAGAATTCCGAATGAGCCTGTAAACCGATGTGGTTTATCACACTGAGCAGCTGTTCAGGAGCTGTTGTGGGCGATGTCAGTCATGACGCACAGAGTTCAATACCAACTTCACACGGCATTTCCTACATGCAACAAAAGAATGACTACTTCAGATTTTCTTTAAGGAATCACTCCACCCTGGGTCTCAAATTAACCATAATTGAGTTATCACTTGTGAACGCCCAGCCACTTCTGATTGTGAGTAATGGTCTGGTTCCCGAGTTACCTGGATAGCAGATGCAAGTTACCATCTGTTGACTCCACTCGATAACCTCACGATTGGGACGTCCTAAACAAAATTGCTTCATAAAAGAGTAATCAGAGTTCTGGTTCCTACTGTGACAAAGATATGTACTGCCGACAAGCTGTAACAAGAATGAAACTCGAGTTCAGTGCTTCTTTTTCGAAAGAGGTTAGCTGAAAGGTCTGATTGAATGCGAAGTCTACGGTCAAATGGAAATGCTGTTCAACTTGAAATTAATCAAATCTCTGACTACTCAACAGTGATCTGAAGAGACATTTTGACTGTCGACATCAGTCACATTACGCTAACTCTGACGGTGTACGTATGCAGGAGTTTAACTGGGTGTAAAACAAGAGTGGATTATTCATCGCGATGAGGAGGACATAAGGTTATGGATAAACTACTTACCATTCGATTAAGTAGTTGTGTCATCAGGAAGTCAAACTTTAAGCAGTCGGATTAAGAAATTAGTAGTACTGATAATATTCATATGATAACGAAAGGAATCATAGTGTATAGATGTTGAAAAATAGCCTACGAGGAATTGTCTGGAGTGGAGAATATTGAGGAAAACGTATATTAAAACGGTAATTATACTTTTCTCATATTTAAGTGCAAATCTGTTTATTGTCGATGAACATGAGATTTCTTACATCAGAAGAGCCGTACACTTGCGACCGTTGAATATTCAGTTGTCCTGTACAGACTAGGTTGATTTGGAAATTGCTGGTCAAGGTTATATACCTGGCCAACTGACATCCCTGAAGCGACGGTGTAAGTTCGTACTAACCCGCACTGAGGTCATCACATGTAACTGCAAGAAGGGATACATTTGTTTGCGTTCGGCGAGGTGGAATTGAGACACGAATGCAAACACGCACACAAGGTAAATACAAAAACAAACGGTTATGATTTGTATCCATGTGGCTTACTCCCATGTTGATAATCTGTTCATAAAAATGCCCAGAAATGGCCAAAACAACCGGACCTCTGAAGAGATTCGTACAAGAGTATTGAAATCTCTTGAGCAAGACGAGCACTAGCGAACGGAAGATGAAACGAGTAGACCCAATTCGAAAAATGCCTAAAGTAGGCTACATGCTGATGTGATAAGTTGAACAGAAAATTAACGGTGGGACCGGAAGCTGCGCATCATGACAGAAGGAGAAACTGACGAATTTTTGGGATAGGTCGGGGACGATTTAGCCATGACTTCGATAGTGTGCGAAAGCTCACTCTGGTGAAGAGTTGCCGCCCACTAATACAGGACAGTGTCTCGATTGTCGCTTGATCGTTTTGGAGTCTTCAAGATAAAACTTGTACGAGTATGATAAAAAAAAACAAAGAAATGAGAGGAACCTTTATTTTTCAGCACAATTTGTTGAACTGATGAATCGAATCTCAACCTGGCCTGAATTTGCTTTACCGAACGTTCATCGAAAGATCGAAAGGCATACATAACTATCACTTACTCTCATGGACGCAATATTCATTTGATTAGTGCTATGACAGAAGCCGGGATGGTCTAACATGTGCTCAGAAGATGGTAAGACAATGGTGAACATTGAAAGCAATGACTGCCGGTAGTGTTGGGGGGGAGGTCAAAGCATATACCTCTGTTGACAATAATGTTGTAGTCTGCGGCAACACAGTTTTCCAAGCAGCTTTGGAACAGGTGTGTGAAAAACCTACATACGGAGGCAGACACTTGCTCGGGCTGGCATCGTATTAACCTAAGTTGAACACAAGGAGTGTGGTCAAGATATGAGAGGAGCAGCAGTTTTGAACCATTTTTGGTCTATTGTCAGGCGATGATCCGACTGGCGGTCTTAGGCAGCTAAAATGTAGGATGTGCTTGTTGAAGACTGTTGTCACAACCAGTTTGACGCGGGTTTCTGCACTTAGCTGCTATCAGTTTATTTCTAAAGCCCTAAAACCCTGTATAATTGCCAGTAATAGTAACGTCATGTGAACTTGGTTACCTATATATTTTATTTACCACTGTCGTTTTCAGGACGAGCACATATTTGAGTGGGCATACTCATAATATGTGGGTGTCTGTTTGTGTACCCCTTCCCCATTTGATGGCGCGATGTAATGTTATTCGTATATCAGTATTATCCTAGTTACTTCATCGGTATGTTCATGAGGAGAATGTTCCGACTTGCTTGCATATGTGTTTATCAGCATGTGTGATAGTGTGACGTAGAAACAATAGTTGGCGAACTGAAAGAGATTAAGTAGACCCCATTGGTCCCTTTTAAACCGTATAAAGTCTCAACCACTATCTTATAACGGGATAAGGACAGCCGGAAGAAAAAGACCTGTATCAATTGGGTTGGTATAATCTAGCGTCAAATGACTGCCAATTTTTGTGTAATGCAATACTTATTCATGGATATATATAGAACTAAATAATAGGTTGGGAGGATAACATGGATTCATGACTATCAATCCGTAACAGCATAGTAGTGCTGGACTAGTTACTCTATTCGCAAGCGGCAGATGCATAACAGTGAACTGCAAATATTTCCAACAGAAGGCAATGCAAGCTTATTGGTTAGACAATACAAGTTTTGCGGATCCTACCGAGTAGGTTAAAATGGAGCCTCTTTTGAGCCAAAATGGAGGGACACTTAGGATAATTTACTACCGTAACAATCGGGCGACCTGATCATTACTCACAAGCGAAAGTGGTTGAGTGTTCAGATATGATAGTTCGGTCGTGCCTGATGTGAGGTCAATGGCGCAGTAGTAAACACGGTTGCCTCATGAACAGAATGTCCGTGGTTCAAGTCCCGGTAGTGACGATGATATGCACTATTGACGAGCTCTGATGAGAGCGAAACTCGAGTCTAGTGCTTTTGCTTTTCGAAAGGGGCCGACTGGAAAGTCTATGGGAATGCGACAGCTGCAATCAATTGTGGGTGATGTTCAATCTATATGAAAATGAAAATCCCCCATTACTCATCACTAACTGATATTGTCAAAAAGCGGTAGTTCTTGAGCGCAAGTGGTTTTTTATTCCACGGCAAATAATTTATCACCGTCAGTTTTAACAACCTAATAAAATTTGATAAAACCCTCTGTTTTCCTCCAGCATACAGGTCAGTCCGCAATAGCTAATAATGTCACGGATGTGCTGTTTCACAACTTGTTTGTTCAACCTATTTGCTTGTTTCCTACGACAGTGCAAATACATATGCATGTAACAAAAAGTGTAGAGTAACTGTATAACAGACGGATGATTGGGTATACATCCATCTGTATTGGTAACCAACACTATTACTCAGGTGAACGTGTTACCAGAAATGAGCAGAAAACAAAAAAGTTACCTCACTTATGTAATAGACTGAAGATGTACTGAACGATTAATTCGGGTATATTAATGAACGGCAAGTTAGTGTTGGACAAATGGTATAATAAACAGAAACTTTAGTTCATTTTCTACAGTCTCATTCGAGCATAAACTCATAGTTCTGTCTATTAGACAGTTAACTATTGCTTTTTTTGTGCGACGAGACAGGAACACCTCTGAAAAGGCGATACCTATTAGTGGTTTAAGCTCCAAAGCAAAGCCTATATTTTTAAAGTCGAAGATGTAGTGTGTCCGTGTTTCACTGGATAAATCCCCCCTTGGAGGTGCTATCAGCAAAACGGAAATCTCATTATTCTGGGAGTAGCTTCAGCAATTAGATTTAGCTACCTCGGTTAAAAGCCTCCATGATTAGCTGAACAACTCTCAATAACTGTCAACATAAAGCAACCTCAGTTCAGTTGTATTAACTGGTCTGTGAATCATCAGCCTGAAGTCTATTAATCGAAAAAGCTTTGTCGTTTACTGAAACTTTATACGGCATAATGAGCACATGGTAATGCTCAAACTAATTAAGTATTTGGGAATTGTGATCTTAAATGAAGCTTAATTACACAAACTGAAAGCGTTACAATAACGTAATTTCCTGGTAATATGACGGAAGAGGAATTTAATTCGCTGACTGACAAACAGAGCTGTGAACATACACACATATGGCATTATAGTAGATGTGAGAGGTTTTCTGTTCAATATACTCGTTACTTGGAGCAGCTTATTTGTATGTATTGTCTGTATTCAAAATCCATCGTAACCCCAGGATTTCATGGATCACCGGAAATGTGTACGACTCACACGCTTATCAAGCTTTTCGTATATGGGATTGGCTTCCAGTCTCACATTACATGGCAAGAGGTTTGTAACCATTAACAAGAACAAAAGATTGTACTGTTAAGAATTTGTAGAACATCGCTGTTTTTCTACTAGTTTTGATATTGCTCTGCAACTAAGAAATATGTTTACGGCAGTACCGTTAAGGACATCAGGACAACTGCCATTAGTCAACAGCATCATAGACGGAGAAATAAAATTGAACGTTGACTAAAGAATGGCCGAGACAATTGTGAGTTTAACTATGAGCCATATGGTTTAACAGGCAAAATAATGTTTTAAGAATATAGATAAGCTAAAAGAAGTTCAATATCTTAGGCTTTAACAAATATCTATATGGAGATATGTTAACAGAAAGCTGTGAGCTGATTTGATCACCCACCAAGGGCCTGATAGCAGATGACTTTTTTTCGAGTATATCGTTAGAATCTTGTTTGTTTTTACTACTGAACTAGTATGATTATCACAATCGGATGAACTGTGCTATTGAACTGAATTAGCGATCGGGTTGGTTTTTCCGATGAGACAGTACTTCAGTGCACTATCACGGAAATGGTAAACAGTCATAATTACAAATTAACCCACTGTATCTTCGCTTAAGCAGACAAAATGAGCTCGCTTTCCACCGAAAACAACATACAAGTGTATGGACTTGAATGGTTATAGATGAGCACAAATTGAAGTAGTAGGTACATCTGTTGGCAGCTCCCCGAAAATATGGTGTGACTAGAAGACTAACAAAGTACACTGTCAGCGACCTACACCGTTGCTATAGTCGTGTACTTCTACGGTCTCCAAGATTGTCCTCAACCGTCGTGACAACTGGTGGTGTTGTCCCGATTACACGGCTAGACTTGACTTTTGTCTGGTTCATTCTTTTTGGCTTTGCTTTGTTGCTAGTTGCAAAGCCTATGACTACGAACAGGTTTGTAACCATGTTGTTTTCAGGCTGAGCGACATAATGAAGCTCTGTTTGGAGACCAGTCTTTTTCCTGGGTTCATGCAGTAGCTTCAGGTGGATGGGTTGAATGGGAAGAGACCAAATGACCGCTTATACTCCGTCGTTCCTTACCGTCATCTGTCGTACTGTTTCCCTGATCGTTATTCCGTTTACGCATTCGTAGGCCGTAAATCTATTCACAACAGTAACTCAGTGATGCTCTTCAAAGACAGCTGAGAAAACCATTGCTTAATTTGACATCGAAGGTACAAAGGGATGAGAAGCTGACTCGTTATATCATACAATCAAAGGATACCTAGAGCAATTTGTAGAGTTTCGGATGAAATGGACATAAGTGCTGTATCTTTGAAGTGAGACAGCATTGAACTCTATTTTGGTACACGTTATCAATTATTTACCTCATCAAACAGTTGCTAATGGTAAATGTTCGTCTAACTGTTAAGACTGTTCACGTTTTATATTATACAGTGAAATTATCACCAAGATATGGAAACATCTTAAATACATTATGACACCACTCTAAAAGTAACAGGAAGATTTGGTGGTGATCAGAGATTTTATATCTACTGATCACATGTTGAACGTAACACATTGGGTTGATATTAAAAATTTGAAGTTGTCATATGGGGGTTCATAATTACACGACAGTGGTTAGTGATGGAGGCCAGTGAAAACACAAAGACCAATTATATCTTAATATACTAAAGTGCCCTAACCCCTACAATACATGGCGGCTAGTCTTGAAGCAATTTAGGTATCTTGCTGTGACAGCCGAATTGATTCACGTCTTTTACGAATAACTGTGGATCTGGCCTAAAACGACCCGTTCCCCCAATCTGAAGCATTTTGTTACATGACAATATTATCTGACCAACTGTACCAGGTTCATTTCTCTCTTGCCGTCCTGGGTCCTCAATTTACGATTACCGTTAATTCGAACATAGTATTAACTTTCTCGTCGCACAATTGGCCCATGCCAATTTACTTTCCGATTGGCATAATAACACACACTTCACCTGTCTTCAATACCCAAAGTTGGTAACTAACTCAATTGGTTCGAGAAAGCGTTCCTGGCCTGGACCGAAATACTAGGAATAAACACAATTATAGAGTACAGGAAAATTTGTTTTGAAACACCATTCCCAACCGTCTGTGCAATTTTCTGGTTAACTAAAGAAGTCACTGTCTGGCTATCGGCCAAGGGCACGACTGTCGATGATACTCTCCTCTACTTAACTGGCTATCATAAAACGCGGTGTTTGGCTTACTAACCCAAAGCGCTGGAGGTCTGTCTGAGCTTTCATGTGATTGTGTTGGTGAGCTGTTTTATACTCGCAGTCAATAATACATGCGATGATAGCAGCATAAATGAGTATTACTTTCAATACGCTCGAATGCACATATACACAAATTGTTTCATAGTTTACTTTAAGGAGATGAACCACATTTTAGCTTTCAAAATGCCTAAAGAATTAAAGGGAAATTCTGTGAATGAACATATTAAACAATCTTACACAATCTCAGCAAGTACAAAATAAATTGCATAATTACCCGAAATGGATAGAAACCTTTAGTAAACGAAATCAACGCAATCATCCACACCTCAATGAAGGTCAGTCCGGAAAATAGTTGGCGTCAGCTTTCAATTTTTCTTTCGTTATTTAATCAATAATTTAAGTAGTATATCAAATCAGACCTCAGATCAGTTGGATTTTGTATGCTCATTTAACGAAGTTTCTCACTTACTCAGTCAATTCTTCAAAGCATTTAACGTACCTACTGTTGCTTTTGTTTCTCAGCCAAGTTATCCTTATAATAAGCAGATAGCTCTCACTTCCTTGCGCAACCAATAACATAACTATTTCTCAAATGTTACCTGTTGTTTTGAAAAACATCACATCTACGTCTGGCGGCTGATTATATCTGATTCGAAATTTAAATCTGGGTATTAGAAAACCCACATCGATTTGTTTTGTCTGAAACAAAGACAAAATTGTCCCGTGGTTCTTGAAACACGGAACCTCATATACATCTTCTACAATAACCTTCACGCTATCGTTGTAATGCAAAGTTGGCGCATAATCTAAGTATCAAATTAATCAGAGCTCTGAATATCATGAATTACTCAAAAGCGAGTTGTATTAGTAGGTGATGAGGACCAAAGTGATTTAGAATATTTTGCTCACCAGTTAATGTGACTGGACCAAATGCAGACTCCTCGTGATTGGACGAACAATTCCAATGTCGGAATTTGAATTGTTTTTGACACTCATAAATGCCCAGTTTGGCACCGATGCTAATCACAGGCATATGATCAAAGTAGCGTTGACATAAGCGCGTCTGTGAATGTGTGAAACCAGGTACACGTACACATAATGGCTTCGGAGCCAACAGATAGGCAGGACTTTGATGGATTGAATGCCAGGACAGCAAGCCAAGGTTCCTGTTTGGGTAGATGGAATGAGAAAGCGATGATGAGGTAACATGCATTTTTGTTTCAGAACCACTGATGGTAACGAGCATTTCAAACCGAGGCGGTACAGAAGGAGCTCAAAACAAATTTTAATTTAACCAGGCTGTGTACAATGTGGTGTCATTTTACATGTTTTCCAGCAAAAACAGCTAACTATTTCACATGCTTGCACTGTGTTCATTGCGATTTAGTGATTTATTATTTATCTGTATGAAAACAGGTATGCATTGACTGCGGTTTACCCTTAGCATAAGTACAAACATGCCAATTGGAGGTGCTTTTGTGTGCTAAACGATACTAATCGATACGAAGTATTGTTTTTGCAGTTAAATGTGAGTTTCAATTTTCCCGAATATCTTGAGGGTTATAAAGAAACGTGTACGAAAATAAGCAAATTGAAGAGTCTCTCTAAATGTTACAGTTGCTGTCAAACGTGGATGCTGTTCGATTTGTGTCAACACCAAAGCCTTCACTACCTAAAAGACCAGGAAGAATTAGGGTTTTTCTACGAGTTGAGTTTAATAGGAAAGCTTGGTCATGCGAAGAGGGGGGGGTTAATAAGATAGTTGCCATTCCTGTTTTCGAAACGATTTGTTAGTCTGTTCATTTGTGTTTTCAACAAAGTAATGTTTAAATCAATCCTAATGCTTATGCATAATTCTGAGACAGGGAACTTGTCCATATAAAATAGACTAAGCTGTTGCAAGAGTATGGATTATGTCGCGCACTGTAGCAGATTCTCTCTAATGAAGTCCAATATTAGTAGAAAGAAGTTACGTATTTCATGATAACCTGTTAAGTTTAGATGTATTCCTTTCACAACAAAACTATCTAAACTCGTTTGTGTGACTGACCTTACCAGACCTCTTCAGTAACGTATAGCCATAGCAAAGCCTCAAGGATCAGTCAGTATGCCATAGGTTTCCTCAGTTTCACCCCTTTTTGTTCGCTGTTTGTTTGCTGAATTTTGTTGTTGTTGTTTACGTACAAGTAGGATGATTATCACAACACAGTTTCACGACTTTCAAGTGATACTGAATGACACATAATCAAATAGGCTTCTCCACATTTTGCTCGCTAACCGAAATGTACGTATGTGGCTAGCTGTCAAATCTCTCTTGACAGAATCACGTTTGCAATCAGCAAGCTCTCTTGTTCGCTCCTCAGGGTGCCCGTCAAACAGTCCACCTTGTTTAGTTGTCACTCAATCGGCAATTTCTCAATAAAATATAACTAAATAAAAAAGTGAACCGGTAAGATGAGACTTGCGAATAAAACCGAAAGTGAAACAACTCAAGATAGAAGCATATTACACCAATGCATTCTGGCGGAATAAAGCACAGACAGAGTTTGTCTACTTTTATTTTGGTATTCAAGATGGAGCATTTTGTTTTAAACACTGTGATCGCGAGGGATGCCTAAAACCTGTCTTTGGATACCAGTAAAAGAATTGGTAGAAAATGGCACTTTCCGGAAGCATTAATTTCTGTAAATTTAGTTGAATGTGTTTGAAGTCGCGACTGCCAGATACATTGCGTAAGAGATGCACGATCATGAACAATTGGTTGCAGCCTTCATTTTCAGCTAATCTTTGGAATAAAGTACTAGATTTGAGTTTTGCTCATACTGGAGCATGTCAATGACGTATAGTTTTGCCACGTTCAGGATTTAAGCTTTTACCACGCCAACTGTCTCACATATGACACCATCTAATCTTCATATGTAAACGATCAGTCGTATTCGCTAGTAACTATTTGGTAAAACGAATGAGATATGAGCACATATTTGATTACTACCGGATGAACACAACGGAAAATTTATCGTAAAGTTCACGTTAAAAAACTCTATGATCCGTCTACTTCAAAGAACAACCTTAAATAAGCGCTTCTTACCTGTTAAGACTTATCTTTTTGTTACGCTTAGGTCTAGATTTTGCGTGGAACTTCATGTTTTTTATTACGAAGCAACCACTTCAAGGGCAAACTTTCAGACATGAAGTCGACTTAAGCTGAGTCAACAGGTAGACCAGTATACTGAATACTACCAGATTCAGTCGGAATCCGGGGATTTTAGCACGGTAACATCCAGTACTTAATATAGATAAACATTTTGCACAAACTACAGGCAACTTGTAAGCTGTTATTTTGCGATGAGTGAGTACCGGCCACGAGGCTCGGTCGTCTGGCAAGTTCAAACGGACATGCGTACAATCCGGTTATTGTGACATGTCAGCTTGTAGCGATAACAACCACGTAACTCCTCTTGTCATCTGAGTCTACCAGACAAGAAAATGGTCAAACAAGTGGGTTTTTGACGTCACTGACTTAAACGTGAACCCATTCTGTGACTCACGGTTTGGGAATACTGCGA
>JTDE01002247.1:41317-78357 GCA_014338405.1 Paragonimus skrjabini miyazakii | reverse complement strand
ACGACGATTACTTTCCAAAACCAAGACAACTGGCAAACATTCAATGTCTGCAATATTTAACAAGCTAGTCAGCAAGACGCTCTAGCGAGTAGTGTCTCAAGTCTGAAGCTTGATGTGTACTGCGCGTCGGAGACGTTAATCTAAGATTCTAGCCCGCATGTTCAGTTGGATTAAACAGTGGATAACTGTCGATATCCCAGGTTCTCTGATGCCGCCGAAACTGAATCTGGTGATCAAGCGTGAGTGAAAATCCCATTCAGTTTCAAATCATAACTTGGTTTGTCATATTGGACCCTAGTTAATAGTCGCCTACGCGCCGTCAGTCTAAATACATCAACCAAAGTCTGCCAACGCAAATCAGAAGTGTTGTATTTTCATTACATCGGCGCACGCTCCAGCGGTTAGTTGTTCGAACGTTACCAACGATTCTACAGCGTCCTCGAAGACCTTCTAAAGCGAGTCGTCAAGTTAATGGGAGATCTTAATGCTCGGCTTGGTTATACTACTCCAGAAGGAAAGTGTGGGCTTGGTCTGTTTGGTGTTCGAGCACGTGGCACTGAAACTATGAATACCCAGAACTAACATACACATCTCATGAACTCCATATTTCAGATTTCACAGCCGGACGCTGGAAAGAACAAACAATAACGGTAAAACACTATTTAAAGCAGCCACAAATTCTATGGTACCTCATTCAGCTGGGAACTCAAGATGTGTAAAACTATAGCGCGGAAGAAAAAAACAATTGATCACACAATAGATAGGGTAGAGTCTTTTGTTTGTTATGGCAAGTACAAGTCTGTCACGAGCTTCTTCCGACCATATAATGATGGTCTTTCGTTCTAGTCCATCAAGGCTTCAGCAAAATGCGGCAAAGCAAACGGTCTTGTAGTCAAAACTGTTAGTTACAAAAACGGTTATTGAACATCCATGGTCTTGTCTTCCGCAACACAGTCTCGAGGCGTATTTTAAACACTGGACATATAATCCAGCTGGATTCAGTTCTTGTGGTCAACTGGCGAAAGTAAACAATTTTTATGAGTTTTGTTTTAAGTGCATTAGTCCAGAACCACAAGTCATTCATGTGTATTCAGAAGGGGTTCAGAATACTGTATCTTTAATCTTGTATAGTTCTGAATCAGAGATCTTGTATAGAAAACCTTTGTTACCAAGACGTCCGGTTCTACTGTGAACTTTACGCGACTTTTCATCCAGTCACTTAACCCCATCGCCATCACATCGATTTCAGCGACCTGAACGATTAATACATTCAAACAAGAAGCAAACAGCATTACGCGGGGTATTCTGCAGTATACAAGGTAATGTCTCCATGCGACATTTTCCTACAACAGTTGAGTTGCACAGTTGGTTCCGGGACTCCTCTAGAACCTTTCCCCGGTTATGCAACGGGACGACAAAACTTTGAGCTGGATTGCTATCCACGAAAGTTCGTAAGTCATATGGCCACTCGAAGTCAACGAAGGAACTAAAATCTCGATATAGTACCAACCGTGAACGTTAACTACACATACTCCAGCCATGCTCTCCTACATATTTTGACGGTTGCAGATGACACGACACTGTAGTTGTGTCAACAATTCATAAATTGAGAAACAAGAAACTCTCAATGATCTCAGAATCCCATATTCTCACGGTCAAATCGTTTCTTGAGCCAAACCTTCCTATAATCGGATACGATGCAACCTTTGTTCCCGATATGGCTATTTGTGATTCATACGGAATGGAAACCACAGTAAAATTAAAGAGAAATAAATATGATTACAAAGCTAGTGTTCAATGCATTTCCGCTTTCATCTTTTTTTGGGCACCCTTTCTTCAAAACATCGCAATGTCCTATTGTAATTGTTACCAGAAGTTCCACACACCTATCACCACAGATCTCTCCAGCAAGTGAGTCACTCAAAGTGTAATTTTTCAGACATTTATGTAGCCAAAGCACCTAATGAAAGTATAACTCAACCGCATACAAATTTCTAGAGACTTCCACTTCTGATATGCTGACTAAAATATCTCTCATAATGCCTGACACATAATATCGAATCATTTATCTTGATGTATCACAGGTATTTTATTCCATTGTGACGAATCATGTCAATGCCAAAGCTGAGAGATGTGAGCCTTTCGTTGAAAACTTTAATGTTTCTTTGTAGGATATCACACAGTCCATGTCTTCTCGTTATCTTATTCATAGTTCGAATAATCAAAGGAGAATTCTAACATGATGAATAGAAATAACTCTCGTAAGGGTTTAATATTATAAGTGAACTGATTGAACTGTATGACTAGTGGATTTGGATAGATAATGTGATCGCAAATTCAGCTTTCGATTTCCACTGCATAATTTCATAGATTACCAAATACTCATTGTACTGGAATGCAATTTCAAAGAAGATGTTCGAGTCATGTTATTCATGGGATTCTTTACATCGGAAAACTTCAAATATTACACGGTTCGTTATTTCTTATTTTAGAATTTGCACAAAAAGAGGTACACAAAACCGTTTGTGGTCTCTGATGGTACATTGTGGTGCCAGGACGCTCAGCGTCATATAGCGTTTCTCGATTCCATGACCTTGTTATTAGCGGAAAGAAATCAGTACATTGTAGATCATATATTTACCATAAATTCTCGAAAAGTAGTTCGTAATTTTACTTACAACTACTTGTACCAACCTGAAATGGAATTATGGTGAGAGTTAAAGAAAAAAACGTACTGATATGTAGTAGAATTAGGTTAGTAACAAGGCCATTAAACCGAGAAATGCAGTACAATGCTTGGCGTTTTGTCACCACAGTTGTACAACGTATCACCAGAGACCACAATTGGTGCGGTGAGCCCAAATAAAACGGAATGAAGTGTCTCGGGTTCCAAGGTGGAAATTTTTAGTTCCGATCAATCATTCAGTAATCTGTGAATCTGTTCCGTTCATGAATGCAGCTGTTGATTAGCCATTGACGGATGAAAAAGTTATCTTGACTGCAGAATCGGTTATGAAAGTGTCGTAATTTTAACTCGTCCATTTTCACGCATCAATGCATGCTAGCTTCCAGCCTGGGGTTGCTTTTCATACGCTGAAACGTTTCTCAACAGCCAGGTATTATCGATCGTGAACGGTTATAGTCACAACACCGGGTCGATATTTTGGAATGATTTGACCTGAAATGCACACACACCCCGGTGCCCGTTAGTCTCCCTGTGGTTGAGACCGTTCGCTAACGCGACCAGGTGAGACCTGTGTTTTGGTTAAGCCTTTTGGCTTGGACTCCGGATATTGTATCCGCATGCACACTTGGCTGGTAATCGACATTCTCCAACAGTTGTACTCTCTTGAAGCTTACTGTCACTGAACGAACAAGGTGTCCGCTTCAAGCGGCTGATTGTTGCTTTGGCCACATCGAGATGTCTACTCATGGATTGACTTTCATCTGAGCACGATATTTGACGTTGGATGAACAGTGGTTGCATTTAAGAAACGGCGCCGCTATACTCACGAGGAGTATACCCAAACCGACAGCTTCGTGCGGCTGTGGGCTGTCATGCTGATGCCACTGCTGCCGCTGATGAACCACTTGCAGGCCACGTGAGTTGCATTTCGGGGCAATGTTCGTTTTTTACAGTGTGCGCAGTTATACAAGAGCAAGTATATATTTGCGGGCGTGCGCCGAGCTAGATTCGATGAAATACTGGTGCATATTCTGGCGTTTGATACAATCACCTGCCTACGTGCGCATTTATTTTGAAGTTCAGCGAAACTTTCAAACAGTGTTTGGGAGACTCATTCGTGCTGTGTAGGGTCTGAAAGGTTGTCTGCATAATACTGCACAGGCACCGAAACATAATATGTGGAAGTTCCACCTGGATATTCCTATTTTTATCAAAAAACTTCTTATGTCGAAAATAATTAGACAGGTGCACAAATTGCAGCTTGAATGAATGCTTAAAATCACTGAACAAACAATAAATCTAAAGATGAAGAGAAAAGAGAGCCTAATTTGATTCCATTTGCGGAAACGCATCATTGCAAGGTTTTATTAAGCAAAACTGATGTAAGCGAATTGCATCGAGCATGTCTGGCAACTGGGCATTATCGGAACGGAATGGAACTTCCCAACATACTCCATACGCATACTATGGAATGTACTCTATGAAAACAGTCATTCTCATAGTTTCAAAAAGGTTGCTTAGGATAAGTATGTGGAAAGATAATATTCAATAAAACTCATTTGGGGAAACAAACAACGGGTCTTCTGAGAAGAAAATTACACAGATGAGCAGTGACCACAGATAGCTGTGACCAAGCGTACAAATATGATAATTTAGTCATGCCCAATATGATGTCTGTAATGTAGTGGTGAATACGGTAACCCTATGAAAAGTCCACCGTAGTTCAAGTCGCAGTCTTGGGGTGGGTATGTACCGCGGGTGCGTTCTAACAAAAGTGAAACTGGCGTATCTTTCAAAACGAGCTGTCTAGCGTGCTTAGTAGAATTCGATAGTGTCGATCAGCTGTGTGTAATGTATAATAAACGAAACACCCGACTGATTACAAGTAATCCATAGATTCTTTACCATGTTCAATAAGTTTTGTTTTCTATCTGACCGAGAAGCCTCACTCGTAGGGTCACCGGTTGAAAATACCAAGACGCCCACTTTGTTTCCTCTTGAAGTGATTAGGTGATCTGGATGTAGCTAGGCTTTCGACTGTGTTTGATATGATGATAATGAAGTATTGATCAACGTGTTTGCTCCATGAAAGAGGAAAGGGCAGTCAACATCCATGTCTTGTCAAAGACATACATCTTTGTAGAACTCCGGCAAGACTGAACTTCGGATTGAGCGCCTTTGAGTGATTTCTACTCTGTGTGAGTCATCAGCGTGATACTAAGTTAGTGGTAAGCTGTGTTAGCAAATCATCACAGGGGCTAACTTTCAGACGGGTCATCTTAAAGGGACAGTTATTCAGGTGTTTCAAAGCAACTATCCATGTACCCCCCCATTTATCCATAAGTAATAAACACAAGGCAATACTGTGAAAGAATCCTAGTTATCCTCTTCTGAACCACTAATCCTTAATACTTGCAGTGAGTCACTATTGTTGTGGTATTCGTTCGATCTCTTTCACCTGATAAGTCCAAACAAAAACAGTTAAGCATCAACCAAATCTCAACATCGCTGATTCTGTATATGCGTCGTCTTACTGTTCAATACTGCAAACCAGGAAAACATTTGATATCAATCTCGTTGAATTATGACTTAGTCGACATGGCAGAGGTGTAAAAGGCAGCAAAACGATTTTGTGTCCTATAGGACCATAACAACGATAGGAAGTGTGTATTGGGTCAAAAACCGCTGTCCATCATGCTTCTATATCATCAGGCAAAACATACGAAAATCAAACATGTAGAAAGTGTGGAGAAGCGAAAAATTTACTGGGTAACACAGCGCCCTCACATCAATCCGTCATCGGATTCCATAGGTTATGATGCTGGCTTAGTGGGTCCTTGAGTACATGTTTGTCTGTGATTTTTATCTGAGTTTAGAACTGCTGCAAAATCTCTTCATTCAAATTTCGTTATCTCCTGTTGTCTTCTTACATGATACATCCAGGGAATGATTTGACATCCTAATCCTTACCAGTGATATTGAAGCGTGACATATTCACTTAACCAATGCACAGAAGTCGAACAAAACGACTGTTTCACTTGCTTTACCTAAGAAGGTCCCCATAAGTACTAAAAGGTCTCAGCATTGGCTGGTAACAAACTTTCTGGGATGTCAAGACCGGACACAAAATCCGTTCCTGATGTACATGAACGACATAGAAACATCGACTCATCATACACATCGTACTGCCCACCTGGACTCCTCTTTTCGTCCAATTTACCAAGTCAAGGGTGATTACTCAAAAGCTGCCAGATGCCGAATTTTGGCTACAGCTGAAGCGATCGGAATTCGACTACATAACTTACCCTTGTGCGAACAGAAGCGCTTTGTTCAGATGTTGAAGTTGTCATGGCCAAACACTTACACAACGACCGATCAAAGCGCTATGATTCAAGTTGCTTCATAACTGTGAAGTAATCTTATCAAAACATTGTCTCCGTGTGTGCCTATGAAGTGTCTGACCTCACTTGAGCTTGCTCCTTGTTTTTATCTGTTTCGCAGTGAGAACTGATGATGAATAACCGAAAACGAGCTTGTTCGCTGCACCAGTGTTTTGAAACATGGACTATTGGACATTGATTTGCCAATAAAAAGCGTGATAAAGCAGAATCTAGGAGTTAGATTAAAACCTAATTTTGTTTCATTTCTTTGTTACAAAATAATGAACGGACACAATCGGCTAGTCACCTCCTTGCTGGGTTTGCCAGATCTGTACACTCAATTCCCTTTTGTACTTATTCATAACCTTAAGTTTACTGAGAGTTATTGATGGCGATCATTCCTATTTCAGATACATTTGTTACACGAATCATCCATAATCAAGAAAGAGGACGGAGAATGACCCAACTAGATCTGACGAAAGACGTAATGTTTGTTCAAGGTATGCATAAGAATGTTGTATTAGTTAACAGAAGCTAACTGTTTAACTTCTGTGCGTCATGTTTAACAGTAGATACATGAAACATTAATTAAGCGTTGCTTCTGGATGCGATGCAACTTGCGGATATTCGTCGGTCACCTTACTGTATAAGATGCAAGTTTACAAGTCAAGGACACAGAAATGATGACTGTTTCAGAGGTTTGGGACCTTTGTGCAAACACGTGCAATATTGGAACGTGAGCTACATCTGTACTCCTGTCAGGTATGTGTTTTTGACAAATTTCAAATAGGTTGATGGCTTGGGTAAATAGTTTCAGAAATGTGACTACAATTCTTCAGTTGGTATGCACTTTTCAACACTGTCGATAATACAAGAATTTATAGTTATTTAATGAAGCAAAAATAAACCGGGAAGTCTGTTGTTACTGTTGTTGTGCTGGTGGTTAGTGGAATATGCCAGTGACAGGATAGGCAGCCAATCCAAATCAAACTGTATGAGTTTTTAAATTGATAAATTGTTCGTTCATCGTGAAAAGCTTGTCAACGTTGATTTATTAGCCAATCATTTGATTAAGGTAGTCACGCTTAAAAAGTGGCAATAATCTGGAAACTTCCAATACGTTACTAATGAGAATTCATTAGTTTGTTATCAAACTGAATAGTTTGATATTTTCCTCATCATTAACATTAGAGAAGACATCAGTTATCTTTCCAAGCATCTTCGTGTATTCTTTATTTCATCCTAAAAATAATCGAATATGCACTGTGCCAACTTGTGATTAATTGCTTGTCTATGTACATATTTGTATGGCCCTTGGTCCTTGGATTACAAGTTTGACATGTAAAAGATTCAAACAGTTTATAAGGTGTGTTGAAATTGAAAAACGAAAGATATTTACAAAGCTTAAAACAAACTGTTAGGCGTTTTGCTTGTAGCTTTGGAACACCACAGTTAACACAATACTGATAATGAAGGTGGTAAGAAGAAAAAGAATCATTTACAACGATCGGGGAGAAAAATCACGGAGCATCAGAGCGGACCAATTAGAAACAACGTATTCACTGAATATTATGCCATTTTAGAAGATACCTCGCTGTACTGGAATTTACCTTCGTTGATTGCAATGGTTAAGTTTGTGTGTTCATGACGGAATCAAGTAAACCGGGAAAGCATTAAACTAGAGTATTGCTGCTAGTAGGCCTAACCATTTGGCTTGTATAGGCTTGATCTGGCGTTCAGGTTTACACACAACCTGATACGAGTACTATTCAACTTGTCAAGGTATCTTGTGAATAGACATCGTAACTATCTTTTGGACTCTTTGAAATAACCTATAGACTAAGGCTGTTCAATTAAGCAGGCACATCAGTCATTGTGTAACCAAATAAACTTTTGGCATGAAGGATAAAAGAGCAACCCGAATTTGTTGGATACGAAAAGAATGTGGTAGTTCAGCGCAAAAACAAACAATCTGGCCACCGGTTTTCCCGTCATGGTCTATTAAGTCTGCTGCTTTGAATGCACGTGAGTGTTAGCCGATCAGTCATTAGTGCAGGATTTTAAACGATGAGCACTGAGACATATTGATAAACAAAGGCGTCCAGAAAATAGCTATTTGGGTCACTTTTCAAATCGAAGAATCTTTCTGACGCTCCTTCTCAAGAGTTTTTGTTACCCTGTGAGCTCGTAGATGGAGTGATTGCACGCAAACTTCAAGACATCAAGAGACAAATTTCAAGAAGACTTGATACAAAACAGTCTGAGCAGAAATGATGTTGCTTTCACTTTCAGTTTACCCATGATTTGACAAACATTTACACAAATTTGATCTTCCAGAAATGAATGAGAGAAGTAGCGCCTTTAGATCACTTCCACTGGTTCCTTTTGTGTTATGTAAGCCCTGTAATCCCACTCAAATCTTTCTTCTCTTAGATGCTGTCAGCGGTACGTGCATTTTCATGTATCTGTTCAAGATACCATACGGTCGTTTCACAATTGTTGGGTAATCGGATTTAGGAATGAGACATGTCTGGAAACGTGTTTCCAGTGTTAAAATAACACGTATGGCTTTCTGGTTTGGATCATGAGAGACCTTTCCCTATACATTCCTATCTCTGTCTAGCGGTAGGGAATTCGATCATGCTGAAGAAGTGAGTGAACAGAAAAAAAAGAGTACACAAAGCGAGTAACGAGAGTACAGACATGTTGGTATCTGACTCTGAAACACAATGAATTGGGATTTATATGGATTTCTTTAATAGTAATCAATAGTATTGCGTCAGGTGAGGGATCAGGCTATCCCTTACGCATTCATAAATCAAACAGACCTTACAAATATACAACTTCTACTGCAACTCCAAAGTTGACTAACACGTTCTGTGTTGGAAAGATTCTATTTTCAGAGGAGTAGTATTTACACATTTGAGGATTTGGTACCAAAGAGGACTTTGTGAGACTTTATAGTGTAAGGACAGAGTTCAACAGAGAACCTGGTCGCCGAAAAAATTGCATAACATTCAGTACATTTTATGCCACGGCGTTATTATTGATTGGTGTTTTTAAACTGTGGCCAGTTTACTGGTTACTGGACAAAACACTGACAATCGTTCCAGCATACGGAGTTTTTTGTCAAAAGACCAGAAATAGGTTGTTAACAGGATCAAGTTGAATATGGGAACTGTTTCAAGGAGCAGCTGGATAGGAAGACCACAAACTAACTTCTAGCAATATAGAGCTCGTGGAAACAAAAATATACTGATTTTGAGATCGTGACAAATTTGTCAGAAATATCAAAACAAGTTTATTTGACAGTGTTTCTTCATTTAGTCAAAAACTCAGACAGAGATGTGTTTTAAAGCTTTTAGATTCAACGTCAACTTAGATAAGCCAAAACATAAAAACGACAATGTGTTAAGCTTTGCAGAAAATTATTCACATGGAGTGAATAATTTCTTTGAAAAAATTTCATTTTTTTTCTAAACAATTAGAAGCAGCAAGTATTCATTGAACAACAGGTTTATTCGTTGCAGGTGTTTGTTCAGGTTTAATACTTTGTGACTGCCTATGTGTAGGCCAATAACAAAGACCGTACTCAGCATTCGAAAGACAATCATGGCAACACGACTTTCAACATTCAAAAACTGTCACAAGAATGATATTAACACCCGTGAACACAAGAAGACGACAATTTGTCACATAAACATGTTAATGAAGATTTTTTGCTGAGTAGTTGACTAAAACAACTTATTTTGCGCAGTCAACAAAATGATCCATTTATGGTTTCTGTATAGGTGTCCGCGCTGGACCCACGGCCAAATGTGATTGCGTCAAACAACCGATCATTAAGGATGTTGACGACACAAGCAGTCGAGGAAAGATTTATACAGATCTGTTAGTTGATAGAACGAAGTACAACTTTCTTTACGATGCTGGTGCACCAGTCAGCCTTATTAAGTTCTAATACACACCAAAAATAATCGTAAATCCAAAAACAATGTATGCTGTACATCTGAGATATTGTTCAAATGGATGTTGTTGGATGATCTGGTTGATAGTAATAGGTCAGAAACAGAAACGCACTTGTATGAATTTGTAGTGAAAGGCAACTCACTATCAGTCCATGCAGTTGAGTTTAGTCAAAATGAGCACTCTCTTACTTTCTTCACAACAGTCTTGTCAACAATGAAACTTTTGATCTGACTTTGAGTTGTGCATCCTAACTCGTCATTTGGCCAGTTATCAGCAGAAAACCAAAGCCGGTCTAAGGGAACCGTCCAGGCAAACATATTCCAGATGTTCGAACCTAGTGGCATCACTTCTGTAAACAAACCGACAGATTTGGTAAGTCGGTTCATTAATGCGTCGAAAGTATCGGGTAATATCCTCGATAAACACCGTAATACGACGTGAATAGAATGTTTGATGTTTCACCCGAGTTGATCTGGGACCATTTATCCGTCAGGGCGATTTTAATATCCGTAGTTTGTAATTAAGATTGGCGAAAGAATCAAAGTAGTTGGCGGTTTTTGGGCGATCGATTCCGATGGTTACAGTCCAGTGTTTTGATTGAAATAACCCAGTACAATTTCTCGGAAACATTTGATAGACGCCCAAAATGCCTTACAGGAGTCCATTTTAACCTAACTAAGAAAAAACGAGAAAATCTCTGAAGCAAGAATAGAAGGTAGTTCGAACCATGAAGACCGTTTCCGTGAGTACTGGCTTTATTATAAACACCCAACAGAAATGCAGAGGCGTGAGTTGTGAAGGGATTGCCAGTTTTTACAGGAAATGAAGGCATTATCGCATTTGCGATGGATGGGTAACCACGTTAATCATCTATTTCTGGGCTTTTTTTGCGATATGCGTCCAATTTAGTAATCCATGAGGCAAATGGTGTCTTAGAGCTGGGTGTAAATATGGTAGTTAGCGCTAAATACATGGAACTATTGGGAACAGCAATTGCACATTATGACTCAGTAGTTCGATCAGTAGTCCAATATGATTGCAGTTAAGCCAGGGGACCCAGAAGTGGTACAGCTAATATGGCTTGATCTTTCTTCCACAAAATCCTCGAAAGAAGGATTTGACAAATATGCATTGTGAACAGGCAATCTCGACTAAGGATCACAAACTCTTGGTTTCTTCACTGAAAAAATCAGAGTGCATGACACTTAGGCTTCTGCAAAGGGCACATGTTAAACTTAAAAAATACTGTACCGGTTTGAGTTAATGGGCAGAAAAACGTTATGAAACTTGACGTAGCAATGTCAAAGGAATATATATATATATAACCCGAGGAGACTATCTTCACGGAATTATACAAAGAACAGCCGACGGTCGAAAACTGAAGAAACCCCCCGAAATAATCGAAAGACAAGTTTCAGGAGAGAAGAGAAGATTATTTAATCAGCTTGCAAATTATTTCGGCTACAGTAATCAATTCATTCCGGGTTAAGGTTTGTTATTCAAAGGATGATCTCTTCCAGATTTCCCTACCAAAAACTTACAGATAAGGTTCAGAATGTCCACTCAGGGTCAAATGAGTGCATCCACAAGACAAAATGAATATGATAGCAACCAGCGACGAGAAGCCGAACAAAAAGTCTTATTTCAGACCCAGTATGACGCAAGACAACGACACAAACAGTAGAAAATTCATGTTTCAAACCCGCCGGGCATAGGGTGGTTATAGACAGTTGTATCTTCTGGAATAACTATTGACTGTTTTTACTAAACTTGCCAAGCGAACGTTCTAACCTCAAAAGATTGCATACCACGACCGAGACAGCCGTGATTAACCAGCTGCTTTCTCAGTTTGCAGGATAGTATATATCCAATGGGCTTTTAAAAAACAAAAGGCTACAATTCGCCACTTTAAAATTCCAGATGTTTGTAGATAAATGGCTGTTCTAGCGTTGGAAAAACAGTTTTACCAGCACCAGTTAAACGCAGGGGAACAGCTTGCGCTCCACTGTTAAATCTGTTGGAGAAAAGGAACGCATCTGCTGTAATTTGCCAATTGTTTGATAGATAAACGTATGCAAAACTACCCATGTTATCAAACGATTTTGGACTTCAAGTCTGTGAACTGAACTAGGTCGATTGCAAACAGGACATCAAGTGAAACAGCCAAGTGGGTATTATGCTCACGGAGTCTGATATCTCCTAATACAAGAAGCAGGTGAAAATGCATGGATGTGAGACCAACCAGATCACCCGAATCACTTAAAATTAAAGACTGTTGCTTAGTGTCATGGATACAGGCCATTCACAGGGAAAGTTTACAGAGCTTTAAACTAAACAACTTATGTTTATTTACGCAGACTATGGACTTATCGAGAAGGAAACTTAAAAGTCAATAACATAGACCTTACTGATACTAGGAGCAACCATGTTTGTCATAAAGAAAAGATATGAGAGAACCTGAAGTAGGCAGAATAGAGGGCTACCGTTTTGAAATCCGTAGAATTATTAATAATGGATGTCCTACGCTATGCCCTTTTTGACAAAAACAAAAGTTTCTTCTGACAGATCCAGGTTTCTAACAACAAGTGGCAAGAGATCTTGTGTGCGACCTAGTGAGAAGAATTTGTAGGTTAATGTTTGACTTCTCATGTTTTCAGTACGCTAGGAGTTGGCCCAGTTTTATCAAGTTTTCTGGATAGGGTCACATTCAGAGCCAAGTAGCCCTCCCAGTGAACCATGATTGAACAAGTTTCATAAACGCCACACCTTTTCAGTTAAGAACAATAAAATTATGCGTTCACCCCCAATTGAAGGTGAAGTGAAGAACTGAACAGCTCGCAGTAAACTTTCGGATGGAATTTTGTGCAGATTTTCCCTTGCATGTGTGTCATTACTTGTGCTTCATAATCATGGACATGTAGTTTGTGGACAGGCGTAAATTGCTTGTCGGTGGAATCCCGAGGTCTTGCTCCTACTATGAAATAGTTTGGTGATATCGGGGTGGTTATTAGGCACGTTTGATGATGATTTTTCACAACTTCAAGTTTTGTTCATAATAACTCTTGAATGGTTGCCTAAATAAAGCTCTTGACAACGATTCCAAGGATTCCGTACAGTGTCCAGATATTTTAGACCTTTCATGGTTAGTTTCATTTCAGTATCATCAGTGTAAGTCATCAACAGTTATGTCTGATTGGTCGATAATTGAAACACAAATAGAACGCAAACTTTTGCAAGTTCAGTGGCACAGCTTAAGAACAAACCACGGACTACACTCCATTCACAGGTTAACCTACTCAATGAAAGATTAGAAAAAGAACAATTGATAGTTACTTATTAAACTATGGTGTGAAAGTTGACTGCTTCCAAGACAGTCAAATTAAGCCTCATTCGTAAGTGAACGGAGGACGGGAGTTTGTAGAACAACATGTGCAGTATCAATTACACTAATAACGTCAGGTCAACCCAGAACACCAACCATGTCATTAGGCATAATTGAGGTTACCAATTTGCATCTATCTTCCCTTGGGTGTACAAAACGGGAAACTTTTTCTATGAATGAATGTGGTAAGTTAACAGAGTGAAACCAATGGAAAAAGTGTTTGTTAACCGTCAAACATTGGTGTGTAAATTGTTGAACACTGGTTCAACAGAATTCTAAAAATGTTATCTGGCAAGTATATTTGACACACTGTTATGTTGATTCTATTCTACTGAAATAAATGCAAATACATTTACGGTACAAAATGAAATTGAAAAGTCACAAAAATCACAAAAATTCGGGGTAAACTGACCAATAGACTTCGAATTTCTTTGATGCGTAATTGTATATTCTATATCTGGCTATACCTGTCAAGTTATCAAATTATGTTACTTTGAAGTGAAATTCTGATGACAGATTTCATGAGGTCATGTGTCAGTACAGTTCTAAATAATAAGCTCTATACTTTGATGTCCAGGGCGATAAAACCATACTGAACAGATTTATGAGTTCAGGGACAGTTATTGAACAGGATTAAAATTACGAACTTTGAACTTTGAACGAGACGTTCCTGTCACGTTTTGGTAAGAAATATTCAGAGCGATATTTAACAGATTCAGAACCTAAATTATGCGGGAATTAATTACGTACTTTATAGCGTATATCTGAGTTCTGTGGAATTTACCCGTGAGATGCGATTAGATTGTTAATGCAAAAAACACTGTTGATTGTCATGCAGCTGAAAGTGTCTTTCATACTTTGTCACTAAAATACTTATGCTTTTTGCTACTGATAAGAGAACACAGATTTAGTGTGTGCTGTGTTGTCTCCGATGGATTAACAGGTTAGCTCATATTAATGTCTTCAAATGTTTCATGCTCCTCAGAAAAAATTGTCACTAGTATTGGGTGAGTAAAATTAGACTAGAACTTCCCTTGCTTATAGGCTAATGGTAAACTACTAGGATGGGAGTGAAAAGTTTGTTCATAATCAACCAATGACCAGTAGCTCTAAGTGTAACTGAATGAGAGAAGCGATATCTATTTACATGAGACCCGCGAATTGATGACATCTACGGTGCGGCTGTCTACACAATGGTTAGATCAAGCATATTTCTTGAAATGGGCTAGTACCGGACGCTATGATCTCTCTGAAGGACGGACAAACCAAATTAAGCCTCAAACTCTGGTCTGCGGTCAGATCTGACGCGGTCTGTTTGAGTTCCATCTTTTTTTTAGATGATTGGAAGAAAGTGGATTATCTAAGGCGATCCATCACAAGGAGACTACTGCAAATCACACTGGCCTCTTATGCAACTAATCACTTCAAGCCGAGTCTGTGCCCTTCCCTTAGCGTGGGTGTGTTGGACTCCAGTCCAAAGAAAACTTTTGTTATGAACCCCGTGTTCCGTTCTGCAGGATCATAAAATCGAAATTGCGTGGCTTCGTGATTGTTGTATACCTACATCAATGCGTGATGTGTTGATTTGGTGTGAAAGAAGTTCAAATTTCACCAAATTATCTGTCAGAATGTTAAGTGAAACGATGTGTCTTTTTAGTGGCTTAGAAATGGCATTGAGTTAACCAGATGGCCTCGTTTCGCGTTCACCGATTAATCAGTCGCATGCTACACATGAAAGTAAGAATGGGCTAATTTCACATGCAAAGTTTTCGTTATCAGCAATTTGAGAAAAATTGATTGAGCTCATGTGATAAAACAAGCCAAACATAGGGGAACAAGCTCTTAGCACACTCACAAAAAACTTGGAAATTTCCACTCGGTTGCAAGTTGTAATCATGCGGAATTATGTCTTTCAGTTTCCCGGTGAACTCAGTGTTCATTCTGTTGATCGTCGTGTGCTAGTCGATTCGATTTCATAGACCACTACTAATTCACTTCAAACCAGACACAGACGAACTCATTTATTTATTCGACATGAGTAAATCATAGATCCTGGTGAGACACTTTAATTTCCACTTAAAACTCTTGAATCCTAATCAATTCAACCTCCGTTTTAGTGATTTCGTGTCTTAGGATAGCTGTGACCACCAGACCATGAAAACTAGCGTCTGAGAATTACAGATTACCTACTCAGTCGTTATTGTAGCGTTAGTCCAGTTTTCATGATTACTTCCAATCACATGAATTTCCAGTCCGAAGATAAATACAAAGTATTGTCATGAAGAGTTAATGAATGATATGAAGTCATAGTAACTGAAATCCGTTTGATTACACCTGTAATTCTGTAAGTCAACCTTACAGCCTTTGAGGAATGAATTTTTACCTCTTCTTTAGCGTTGTACCCGGTTAAATATGTGATGTTTGCGTACTATTCTGTTGTTCATCTACCAAATGGTTGTTCTACCACATTATCGATGCCTGAATGAGTCATGTTCCACTGATCTACTCGATCAGTCACGTGACCACTAGTCATCACGGTTAGCCTGCAGCATGCAGATGACTGTTTTACGCAGAATGTTTGATTAGAAAATGCACTCCAAGATGAATAGTCAGACCGAACTATATGATCACCCAAGCAACGCATGTGATTTGAAAAGTCCACGATGTATGTTCAGATGGTTAAGTATTAAATACATGCATGCAGTTGACGATGTTTTGGTCACACACCGGGATCATCAGCGGTTGATAAAACGAGCAGGTCAATCAACACAGTGTTCATTTAAGATCTTGAGTGTTCACCCAGGTAAAATTTATGGAGATCGTCCAGTGAATGCATCATCTGGTATGACAAGTGAATGGGTTGTCTGTCCCGTAAACATTGTCGACGTTTCTAATTTTTATTATTTCTCAATCAACCCCGTTAAAATTATTATTCCCCAAGTTATGTCATTTTTGTGATAACCAAGGGATTGCATTAAAATATCATCTGTTTACGCTGACGGTTCATTAAATATATACGCACTTTGAACTGTAAATACCTGAAGGTTAGCATATGTCGATTTTGTGAATTCTAGTCACAACATTTACGACTTTACTGATGAGGCGATCCGGCAACCTGATCGTTACTCACAAGTGAAAGTGGTTGAGTGTTCACATATGATAATTCGGTCGTGCCTAATATGAGGTCAATGGCGAAATGGTAAACACGGTTGCCTCATGAACAGCGTGGCGATGATATGCACTACTGACGAGCTCTAATCAGAGCGAAACTCGAGTCCATTGCTTCATTTCGAAATGGGCTGACTGTACAAGTCTCTGGGAATGCATCAGCTGCGATCAATTGTGAGCGATGTTCAATCTATATTTACGACTTTGTTCAAGTTACGAAATATTCCAAAGTCCATCGGTTATCTCGATTACTTCGTATTGCTGCGCTCAAGATTTGGTATGCTGTGAACTAACGACTAGACCACTAAATTTCACCGTTCGTTTCTACTCGGTTAACTGTAACCAGAAAGTATGTTCATATTATCTTGTGAATAATAATTTATTCGTATAACTATCGCCATTATACCGAGTTTTTCTACGAATTGATACATTCAATTTAACATTAAACAATTATATGAGTCCACAACTGGTTAGTAAATCACCCCGTACACTGTAACGAGTAGGCTAATTGTGAGCTACAGACAGATACCAACATAGGTGTAAAGCGAAAATCAGAACAGATCAAAAAGACCAAACAAACCCAAAGTAAGAATCACTAGTTTATTATGATTTCCTGGTAATGTAACCGGTCTAACATGACATGATGTTTACGACAAAAGTAGTAATGCGTCCAAAAGACATGTGACATTACGATGAAGAAGCCGCATTTTAAATCATTTTACGCATTAACTGACATCCACGAGCCCAGTGACTGTCTTATTAACCAGTAGAAAGGAATGCATTGCAAAAAGTTAACATTGTATCCTGGTCGAAGGAAAATGGTTCAAGTTTCTGAATTTGGAGATATAGTACTCCTTCCAGATAATTCGTGCCCCGATAGAAATTACGTGGTGGAAGACTGCCAATCTCATACATCTCCTGGACCGTCTAACACTTGTGAATACGTATGTGAGTTTTTGTGACAGCAACTGAGTTTTGCGATGTTGAATATGGCAGACGGAAGCCGAATTGTGCTAAAGTGGTTTACGCTGCATCCCTGCTGGGTTGCAGTGTGGAAGAGTTGAGTACGCGATCGTCCAATCCATAAAACAATGAAAAAATGTTCGAAGCTCAAGGGTCGTACATTTGTTACTATGGCAGCAACAAACTCACAAACAGATTCTCTTATATGTATAGAAACGGTTACGGGATATCTGATTGCAACTCTCTAGTTATGATGTATGAAGCTTTTGTTTTGAGTTGTTTGGGGTTCTCACGTGCTGTTTTATCGAGTTATGCTCCACGATTGCTGAGGCCGGTCTACTCCGGTCTTTCACTTTCAAACTATTTGTTAATTGCGACGTTTATGTAGTCTTGGAAGCAGTTAAAATCCCTAAAGGTTTTTTGACTACCTCAATTCGTTCTTTGGTTTGAAATTCGACACACTGAAATATGGTAACTAAGTTATTTACCGATCAGCATTCTAATTTCATTGGTTATATAACTGAGATTGAGAAAAGTGAGTAATGATGTTGCTTTAAATAAACCACTATGGTGATAATTCTAAACAAGTTGAGACGCACTACATTAGTCAGTTGGATGTTTTTATCTCTAACTGCATTTACGTCGGACACAACGACAAGCATTTCTTCTTTTTTGGTTATGGTGAAGCCAGTTATCGTACGTCTACGTTCGTGACGAACACCGCTAACTTTATGTTGACATCCATACTGTTGGTGCTGAGTTCGTCTACTGGACTATGAGTAAACTTCTCAGCACAAGATGAACAGAAGCACATCAAATGGAATACGATACCGGTAAAACTCATGAGTGAATTTAAAGCAAAAAGATGTGCATCAAATCTGCCTTCGTGACGATACACAAATCTCTGATTCTAAACAAAATAGCATTCATTGAAGATGGATTTCGAGAACACGTCAAGTTGTTAGTCGACCACTAGGATCTCATTTCATAATCGATAGTGGTAAATGAGCACTTCCTTTTTAGTTTTCCTAATGGACACCACAACAGCCTCAGATTTATCACGGTAAGATTGGCCTGTGCTATGGAGTTAATTTTTCGAAACATATATGTAAAAGGAACTTTTTATAAGGAAGGCTTTCTAGAATGCTATACTTTCGGGTTGTTTAGTTTCATTTCATACTTCCCTTACTAAAACGACTAAATAACTGCTTGGTAAGTTACGCTGCAAACCAAAATGAACTAAAATGGTTTATGGTGATGTGAATATTATGAAAATTTGATGACAAAATTATGGTTTTGAAAATCCGCTATTACACTTCTAGTCGGAGTGGCAGCTAATTTAAAACGAAGAACAAAAAGTAGAGGCAACTCGAGAAAGGAATCCGGAATGACCCCTCTTAAGTGCATCATTTCGCAGCCGGATGAAGGCAAATGTCCGTATACGGCACAAACTCAAAGTTTTGTTGAATAATTTCGCGTCATTCGTTAATATGAGTGGTATTTCGCATTGAGGAATATCGGGCGAACATCTAGTCAGTCATGCACCTTGTCAGCAAACAAGCGAAGGTATTATCCAGCAGATTAAGTATTTGTAAAGATTAGTTGAAATATATTCAGAAAATATTTGTTACATTTTAGCAGAAGGTAGAACAGGTAGACATTGATATGCCTTACATTTTGAAAACATTTGGAAAATTTTCTATTTGAAAAAAGCAAACGAAATTTGCCGATGTCATTGCTTACGGCCAAAAAAGTTGGTTAACTGGATTCCATTTTGTAAGCGACAAAAGTGTGACATCGACTGCATAAAGTGAAGTAGACAGAAACACCATTCAGAAGCGGTTGGTTCACCGTTGTTTTTCATAGTCTAATTTTGGTTACGGCACGATACAAATAAGGGTATTTGTTGAACAATCAATTTCTGCAAATACCTTCAGTTATCAGAAGGTCCTGTAGGTGTCACACAGCAGTGTAAACGAGTGTGTAGATAGGACGGTGAAAGTGTTTAGCTTTAAACTTGTCTAGAACTGAAAAAAGTCGGCTCATTATCTTATCTGTACACGGTTCAGCTGCTCACTTTCTCTTAACCTTGAAAAAACCCCAAACATTCTTGACAAATCTTTACAAAACACACTTTTAGGTTTTGCATATCCGTTTGGTTGACGTGTGCCTAATAATAAGCCCACCTTAATCTGGTTTATGGCTTAATATCTTTGGCCAACACGTTCAATTATTTGTGCACATATATTTTTGTTGTCGTGTCTATGGTTGTTTAAGCCCATTTTATGCCTCTCGGACTGAAAGTTACATACTGTCCAACAGGTACAAAGCGCATGAGCGTATAAAATGTGACTTATTTGTTAAATCTTCGCTCAATAAAGACAGTCAAACATTTGGAACACGATGTTCTGATACCAAAGATTGTTAATTGATCGGAATCCGGTAAACTACCGACTAATCACGTAACAACTAGATTTAGATTTTTACACAATGCCAGTCGAGAAACAGCTAAGCTATCGTGTATGCAGTACTTACACCAAAAGTTGTATAGATGTGGGATTTCACGTGACTAACCAGGAATGATAATAAGTTTCTAGGATAGCTGTAATAATATTTTATCACATTTTTGTTGGAGTGTATACCACAATCAATCTCATCCTCAGCAGCAACTGGCTCGGATGGCTAACTGCAAGCAATCACAAGAAAATGTATTGGCCTGTCGGTTGAAAAAAATGGAGACTGGAATATTGTTCTTAAAACCATGGTGTGTAAGCTCAAACAGGAGATGGAAAAATTATTACAAATGGTAGACGAACAACCAGAGTGCAACTGAGAATAGCAAAACATCGACGAGACAACGTTCTTGCCAGCTTGATGTTCTGAACGTAGCAGCAAATGGTTTACAAACCACTTATTTTTACGAAGAAGGGGACATAAAACTTGTCCTGATCGAAATAAAAATACTACATATCCGTCGAATTTGTGCAACAGGTTGTTCAGATGTTTTTCTTTTACAAAAACTGTTTAGTCAACGAACATGATCCAGCTGTTCGACTTTATTAATATGTTCTGACGTAATGTTCACCTGTTTGCAGTACAGTTGTGCAGATTTAGTGCACATGTTGGCAGACCGTTGGCTCACGCCTGTTCCCCCTGCTCCTTATCCCATCTTCAAAACTTCTAACTTCGGACTAGAACGATCTCTGCAAGTCTTCCAGTGATAGTTGGTTGACAGTTACAGCTGGTCCTGGAAAACAGCAACACCTTGTAAATCTTTTTGGTCTCCTGACAACTTTGGGAGCACATATATAGTCAGGAACTTATATTAACTTACGTGTGCAGGTCTGATTTTTGTGCTACACTCCGTTCATCTTAGCTTTTACGACAATCCCAGTTTATTCCTTGGTTCTATGCCGTTGGTTTTAGATGCTTCTGACTTCCAGTGTACTTCAAATTCACCAGTGGTCAATGACGCGCAAGTAACACATTACAGATTGTTAGAAGAGCGCAAAAATTCCACAGAATGACTTGGTTTGCTTTAACCATTGGTACATGGTCAAACAGTAGCCGTTCAATATGAGAAAATATAAAGCCATACACATTCGTTACCGAAATTGTACTAATTACTTCTATGACACAAATAACACTTTCTGTAGACAAACGGGAACTAGGAACTTCAGTGACAGACATTAATAATCAGTTTATAAGTCATGCAGCCAATATTCCCAGTCACCATCTGCTGTAAACCTTTTGGGGGGAATCTATGAAATTGCCTATCCTGAGGATATCCCCACTAAGTCCGTCCTCATATTGCGTTTGCGTATTAATGTTTACGTACAACTCTGTCTGGCCTATTTTAAAAGGCACAGTACACATTAGCATTGTCCAAATAGGAGCTGCTAAAGCGAGCGCTCAGTTTAGAGAAAATCTCCTATCCAGAAATGCTAGCACCACTTGAGAGGAATCTAAATTTCCACTGATTCACAATGGGGAACTACATCTCAATTTTCTAACAGACGAGTAATAAATCAGACAGGGTTCTGTTTAAGCAGAACTCTTTTGTTATGATATGCTTATAAAGATACATACGATAAGACTGAACGTCTTAATATTCTTTCGATGAACAGACAGGAGACAATCATTACAACTACAGACATCAATCTGGTTAACTCGAATGTTTTCTCTTTATTTGCAATCTATCTTCTTTTGTTCATTGTTTTCCACACTTTTGGAACCTGGTCAAATTTTTCATGCACCTCGATTGAAGCAAATACAGGGCAACAAAAG
This sequence comes from Paragonimus skrjabini miyazakii, assembly GCA_014338405.1. Taxonomy (NCBI): domain Eukaryota; kingdom Metazoa; phylum Platyhelminthes; class Trematoda; order Plagiorchiida; family Troglotrematidae; genus Paragonimus; species Paragonimus skrjabini miyazakii. The sequence continues at coordinate 56,522 of JTDE01002247.1, read as the reverse complement.
CTATATTTTTTCCCTCGCATATAGATGACAGAACTTGTTCGGTAACAAAAATTATGGGGAAAAATTAAGCATCGAAGCAGTTGGGGAATATTAGCCGTTTGTTAGAAAAACTTGTTTGTGATTGATACACTGAATTTTGAGTTCAGCAATTTTCTATTAAAGTTTTTACAGTCTCCATGTCTGACACTGTTGAGTGTACAACTGTATATGAGGAATAGATGCAAGCAGCAATGTTTTCGGACGTTTTTGTTAGAGCCCTTCACAGGTATACGCACACACGTCATAAACTTGCTGACCGTCACAAGGTGTCAAGTATGCTTTCAGTACAAAATGGTTGCACATAAAATGTACGGACTTGTGTCCATTTATTTGTGATCAATTCCAGGCCATCTTTGATACATAAACCTGTATTGTTCTCTTACTGCTACAGTCCGTGGATAATGTTTGCAAAGCGACATCTTTTTGTTTCACAGTTTAAACATGGTTTTTGCCACATCAGTAATGAACTATTGTTCTCTCTTTGCCGTATAATATTCTTAGGCAATTATTTTGAAGAGCATTCTTCACCGGTCTATTTTTGTTCACTCCGAATTCACACAGCTCTAGCAAACAGATGTCCCTCATTGTTTCTTACTTTGCAAGCCTGTTTCCGAAAGACCAATTTGGTCAGTATGAATATTCTTTCCGAAATTCAACATTAGGAATTGTTGCCTTTTCTCAGTCTGTTGAAAGGTTTCTTTTAATTAAACCAGATAAGTAAATTAAAGAAATCAACTGTCAGCATTTCATACTGGTTTCTCACGATTCCAGTTTAAAGGCATCTCTCCTAAGTCAAAAATTCGAAAAATTAACTGTACTGAACCATAGTTTAAAGTCGCCCGTTCACTACCTCAAAAGGACTTACACGTTAAGTTTTGACTTTGACATTGATAGTAACTGATTTATCGTCTCATGAATACCTTTATACTAACTATCATGTCGCGACGTTGTTCAGTAGGCTCCCTCTCTTTCTTTTTCATAATAGTTCAAATTTTCTCATAAGTTCATAAAGCGTCTATTTTACCTCAGTGACAATTTTTAACAGACATGATCCCACTCAGCCTATATATACTAATCTTGCTGACTCTTTCTCTATCCATATTTGTATTTATATCTTCACCGTTTACCCGTAAACTGCGTAGTAACTAATCCGTACATGTATACCTCTATGCATGTTAACGACCCCTCTGTTGTCAACTACCTAGCACAATATGTGGTTAGTCACACTTCTACATGAAAAGCAGGTGTAAACTTATTGATTTTCTAGCTGAAAAAGACATAACTACTTAGACGTTGACTATTTTCTCAGACTTGAATGTAAAACTATACGCCAATGTCTGACAGCTTGGTTTGGGCTCGTGTGGCTCGGTCCTCTAGTTTTAAAATGTTTGTGTTTCGAAGCTGCGAATTTACAATCAGCTTCGGTACGTATATTGTAGGGAGCTGCGAAATATTTGTCAGAGTTGTATCATGCATGCAAAAAGTTCTCACTGCTGCTTTATATATATATATATATATATATATATATGCGTACATGCAAAGTCACCTGCTCTCACCTCACACTCAGTACAGGTACAAAGAGACTACTGCTTGAGAAATTAGACGGAGACAGGTGAAGAGCAACTGGCAGGTAAGGTTTCTGAAACACTGGGAGCCAATTTCCTGATATGCTGTGCCCTTGTTTGTTTACTGCATCTGGAAACGATGAACAGTCCCTCAGAGGTTCAACGATGCTCTCATTACGCCTTTGCCTATTAGTTGAGAAAGTGAGTGATACGCGAACAGTCGTCCGCAGGTCAGTTTAGTAAACGGTGATATGAAGTTTCTGATCAGGAGTAGTCCTTACTGAAGTATTAGAAACGAATACGTATGAGTGTTCGTGTGGTTGTCATGTATGTCACCTAACAACCCGCGTGGTGCGAGAATGAAACTCTAGTAAGTCCAACCAGCTATTGTACGCTTTCACTGTGGATTCCACCAAGGCCTTTAATACCATCAGCAGTTAGGCCTCGGAGACAGTGTCAAGTAGAAATGGTTGTTTGTGCATTTTGCTCACTTCATTTAAAGCGTCGGATGTGGGTGTAGTTGTATTGGTCTGCCTTTGGTGATTTTAGTCTTGTCGCGGGTATTTTGCATAAACGCGAGCAAGATCTTCAGTTTAAATACTATATGGACAGTCATTTGCCACCTATTAGACACTTTTGCCTACTCATGATTTATTCGCTTGCTATTACTTTCGCTGTGTGAGCAAAGCAACGGGCAATATCAGCGATTGACCTTGCATTTTACAATGACAGTGGCGTTAGAGCAAAAAAACACAAAGTAAATTGATACCTGCGGTAAATTTGAGATTTCTCAGCATAAATGAAATCGGTTCCCCATATTCCGAAAGTTCAATCTTGGCTATCTCCAAATCTGACTTAGAAGTTGTATGCGTAATTTGTCTACATGTGTGTAGCAAAGTTGCATAGTAGTTACAAATTTTATTATATAAATAATCCGAACAAGTAACCTGCTTGCAACTGGGGTCATTAATTAAACTTTGTAAATTGTATGAATGAAAACACAAAGTGGGGTAATTCTACTGCACCAATTTCTTTTTTAACTTAAGTAGTGTTGATTAACTGGGTCAGTAAATTTGACAAGTATGTGTTAATGCAAAATGTATAATACGGCACATTTTACAACGTTGAATGTACACTTTGATGTGGATCTATTGAATCATATCCAAATTAACCTACCGTAGTTTCAGCAGATGTTGATACCAACTGTCCGCATGCGACATTATTTGGTGATTAGTTGTGCACACGACCAGTTTAGGTGTACAGGAAATAGTTACCGGATTCCCATTTCTAGTGTCTTCCGAGATCTTCTGAATAAGAATTCACCATAATACCATGAACACACAGAATATATGTGGAAGGGGCAGCTGACCTGCGGTATGTAGCCGTCATCTGCAAATACCCGTCATTGTTGAGGCAATTCATCGCTTGAATTAACACCACAAATTTATCTGAAACTCGCATTGGGTCCACAGTGGAATCAGTGGTGTGCTCTGAAAGTGTACACTGTTAAAATATATCGGTTATCCGAATTTACTCTACCTGTGCTGAGATTGGCGTTGCCGATCGATGAAGCTCAAGTCATATAGCTTTTCCAGTTCAGGATGTCTGGAAATCATTTTCATCTCTCTTGATTTCAATTTAAGATGTCCCAGGTAACTGGGACCAGGTGAGCTAAACTTGCTTACTCGTTACATCTGGCTGGTCCGGGTTCTATCATTCTGTAAGAGCTAACCAATCCTCGTGTTTTTCAGCCTACTCATGTGCACATTTGCCGTGCGATCGTGTTTGCCGCTAAAACCCAGCTAATCTCCCCGGGACAACCTAAACTGATACTGAGACACGGGAGGGTGATTTCAAGACACCAGGAACCCCAAAAGGCATTGAAAATATGTGAAAGAAAAATTATTGATAAGTCAGTGGTCACTGCAAAACACACTAAAATGTCCTGATGATTTATGACTTAGCCAACTTACACAACATCAGGTGTGTGGTTGACATAAACCCCTACAGGATTCGGTGTCGTAGGATACTTAAAGTTATTTCCATAAGCAAACTCAGAATTATGTTTGACGTATGTAAGCACAGCATACAATGAATAGTTTGTGCACACGAACATTTGAGGTTACAACCCAGAACAAATGCGCCTAGACAACTCAAAAAGTGATCGGATTAGGCCACGTTTATTACTGGTCGGCACAGAACGCTTGAGGATCAGGCACTGCCCAATCCACGTGGTCTTATGAAACACTGACCATTGGAGCATTCCACTACACCTTCTAACCGTAAGGATATCAGAAAACATAGCGAATTGCCATGCCTTTCATTCAGGGTCATTTGAATATTTCTGTGTAAGGTATTCATCGTACCTAACGCCATCAGTACTTGCTGTCATTCGTTTGCAATAACGAGCATTTCGTCCATATATCTTCTGTACAGTAGGAATTTACCTATAAAATGGAAGACGACTTCCAACCTTGGAGACAAAGATATCAGCTGCCATTATTCCTAGGTGGCTTCCCATAGCTACGCCGTTTACATGTCTGTAGGCTTTGTCTTGAAACTAGAAGCTAATATCCGGAGAACACACATACAACAAATGTTCTAGTTCGTCAGTGGTAAACCTATAGTTGTGTTACATTCTTTGGCACGACTCAATAGATAGTGAATACGTTTGCGCAATGAAACAATTGTAAACAGAGATTTGATATCAATGAAAGCAAAATATTTCCGTCTTATGTTTATAGTGTCCAAGAAGTTGACTAGTTCAAAACTGTCCTTTTTTTATATTTGGCAAATGAACCATGGACTGATTTCAAGAGTTTTACCAAACATTTGGCAAGTTTGTGAGGCGGAAAGTTGCACAGAGATAAAATCTGTCTTACAGGAATATTTGGCACTTGTTTCTTTGAAAGCTTTATAAACTAAGACTTTACATTTCCCGTGGATTTTATGGTTTGAAACGTAGCTTCATTGATAAAGAGACCTTTTGGAATTGTGTGTAATTCCATCGTTACTCGTTTTTCTGTATCGACAGGGTTTTAGTTCTTTCATTCGAGTTGAAAATTAGATTGATTACTGAGTAGAGAAAACACCTTGCTTATGTAAACTGCGCGACCCAAAACAACCAATCTGAAACAGTCGTCCGATCGAAATGTAATTAAACATTTATTCTACTTCAACACTTTCAATGTCTGTATTTGGTGCTTATTTAGCAGCGCCTTTTGTCTACTTGGTGTAATTCGAAATCGATGTTATATACCTTTGAACTCGTTCTTCAGACACACTGTTTTTTTGTCTTAAATCACTTCCAGATCAGAAACCTGCTCAAATAAGTACTCAAACTGAGCCTGTGTTTCGATAGCATTCATCCTCCCTGTAAGTAAACAGAATTTCACTTCACATAACAGTTTCTCACACTGCACATTGTCTAGCTGAATCGAAGAGAGATTTATAATATACTTCGACGAGTTCTTGGGAAACATGAGTTCGGTCGAGTTGGGTTGCCAAACCATTGTTGTTGACGCATCATCAACAGAACACGGTCAAATAGTTCAAGGCCATCTACATGACTACCAACCCACACCTCTGTCGATATGCTAGGGCGGTTACCATCAAAAAGAATAGGTTCGCTGTGTGCATTCAAAAGAAACAGTTCGTCACCCTCTCATTGCCCTGGCAATGGTAGGGTCTATACACCAATAGACGATTGACATTTCATTGTAATTTGCTTTGTTTTGATAGTGATTTGGTAAAATTTAACAATTTGTAGTAAGCACTGGTGAAGATGTGGTGAAATATGTCATTGTAAAAATCGTGCAGCATAACATTTTTGTTTCCGTTTTTTTTAAATAACCGCGGGAAACGAATGCCTTCAGTGCTGATCGTTATGACGCGTGTGTGAGAACCCCGTTCTTGAACTGACGTCTTTTGCTGATTACCGAAAAACAACATGTGACATTTAAAAGTCAGTAAGTATGGGGAAAATAAATGTTTATCAGACCGGTTGATAAATTAGGTTAATTACTCGTAATGTTTTTCAGTACTCACAGTGGATACGCACTCTTCATTTACACAATAAACAGTGGGTATTTTGAACAAATTGCATGAAGTCACCTATCCTATGGAACACGGTGGGCATATTTCGAGTCCCTGGCTTATTAATTCCCCCTCAGTCTACACTCTTCTAGTCCTAATTGTCACATTTGCCCCGTGCTGAATTGGGTTGCCAGCAGTACACATATATATACTAATTACAGCACGCACTTATTAGGCCACGGTAATCTGTTGCCAAATCTAGCGCAAAAATCCACACTATGACCTTCATACGTACCAAGGTCGGTCTGTGCCGAACCCAATTATAGGACCGTTAGTGAGGCTTTCTGCATTTCCATGTGGATTTCACAGTACACATACACATGCGGTCGCACTAATGGGCGCACCGCAGTTTGGGATCAGTTGATGGTAAAAAGATAACAAGTATTACACTAATCTTATCAAACCATGGCTAAATTTTTGTTAGTTACAGATATGTCAGTAAATTTTGAAGTTTAACATCAACTTTGTCCCGTGAACACGGAAACTCAGTTGAGCACTACGGACTGAAAACAATTTGCTATTTTTTCATCCTGTACTGTAGATGAACTCACCGTCTGTTCTTATCACTTCCAAATGTAGTCATGTTATTCCTACTACTCAACAATAATCCATAGAAGAGCCCTTCTAATCGATACCCTAAACTTCATACAGCTATCGAAACCTATCACTAGTTTCTTTTTGCTAAGTAGTTAGATGCTGTTTCAAGCAATAAGGTTGTAGAGAAAAGGCGTCTGATAAAACAAGATCTTTTTTACCGAATACGCGCCACTCGTATGCTCAGATTGTGTACAGGGATGCCAGTCCACAGTGCGGTGAGATTTTCATTTAAACGTCCGCTGAACGTCTTTCTGGTTCTGTGGTTTGGCTAATGTTTTCTGTCGTGGGTTTTTGCCTGTCATTTCTTGTACGTTGGACCAATTTAGCTCAATGGTGACTTGGTCAATCTCTCATGTCTTTCATAATCCATCTGCTCTGAACTTTGAACACACCTCATAACCGCGTTAGAATATTAGACTGAATATCGGCAACATCGTGTCTCCGACTTCGTCGCTTATCGAATATGACGTGGCCATTTCATGTTAAAGACGTTTCACCAAAGTTCGGTAACTACTTTTCTGTATCCCGCTATTTCTTACCTCTGTTAACTGTTTTGTCAATCCATGCGGTCTTCACTTTGATGCACTGTATTCCAGTTTATCATCCGGGATACTTGTGAATGGGAGTTCCATGTGTAGCGACTAGTCATTACTCATTTTGTCCTGCTTTTTGGTTGTTTTAGTACCTTCTGAAAGTTTTCCTACGAAATTCAACGCGGCACACTTAATCCTGCAAACACTATTCCTTGTAAATAACCTTTTTGTTACCCTCAACTACATCCAAATACATGAACTCTTGTACTCTCTTCCAATCCATATATTGATTCATATACAGATCCAATACTTTTTCATAGATCAATTGCGAAAATGCAGCAAATGCTGCTTTAACCTATTATGGCTATACCTACCGCGTACTCTGCTAAAAAAATTACTTACTTGTTACCTCAGTCCAATTTAACCTCATCGGATCAATTAACTTGCCATTACTGAGGTTGTGATTACGTGAAAAGCTGAAACTTTCCCTCTCAAGGTGTACAAATCATGTGATTTGACTTGACTTTGGTGTTTTCAGAAATGCACAAATTTCAGTCATGTGTGTTGTAGATGCATTGTTTTGGATGGCAATCTATATGAAGAGCACCAGACCAAGAGGACGTTACAGGTCACCGGCTGTGTCTGACAATGAATATTCATGAGCTACCGCACCGGCTACAACGGTTGGTTGTCTTACTAAACTGTTGTTTGCATAATGTTACTGTGCAGTACAACAGAAGAATATTGTAGAATGACCTGACCTCAAAATGGGTGGTCTACGCTTAAAATTTGTGACCAGTAGCAGAACAGATTTACAGTCTTACAATCGAATTTGATAGCAAAAGATAGTTTCTTTCATCACTAATTTGAACAGGTAAAGCGGAACACGTGAGTGGTAGGCACTCGGTAGAAGGTCAAGTTTGACTAAGCACAAACACAGAAAATGCCATAGTGTTTGTTGTTGTATTCTTTTTTTCAAATTTATGATTATGCCGACAAAGGAATCAACAAGGCGGTGGTTTCATGCAAGTATTGTACACCTGTGATATGAAAATACAAATCGATGTATCACGATGCATTAACATTGGTATGTTGATGGAGAAAACGTGACTAGGACATGATAAAACATTTTGAGTGGAAATTTGGAATTTGAAAATAATTCAATTTCTAACTTGTTCGCTGTTTGTAAATATTGTCTTCTAAAGATCTCTCTAAAGGCCATACTGTGGATTCATTAAGGTATCTATCATACGGCTTGCAACAAACTCCTTTCCCACTGAAACAACGAGACATTCAGTCTACAAATTTGCATGCTTTGCTTTTACTACTGTTTCTCTATTCAGTTACCTCTAATGTGTTATATCAAAACTTGTTAAGTCGTAAAATTTGTGGTTATCAGTTTATTTTCAAGTGCAACGTACCTGACGTTTACAATTTACCTTCACTACACTACCATTAAGTGATTTTGCCTTGGAAAATGTCTGGACCATTCGGGAACTAGGTACCCTGTAGAAACCATATAGCTATCCATTTCCAACCAGATTGATTAACAGAACACACATCCATAAGGATACTGGTTCGCACTGTATACTTCAAATTGAGCAGTGCCTGTGATCTACTAGTTCGGACGTGATCGATCGACTACATTTTTACTGACTAATAGCTTTTAGTCAACTCAACAAGTTTGAGAACATTCTTGAGAGATACCTACCTAGAGTAATTAAACTGGATTAACTTTGGTCATAGGGAAATCTCGATGTGTGATAGTTCAGTCGGAGCTGATCATGTTACCAGCTGTTATAACTATACAGCAGGATGATATCCTCACAATCCGGGATGAATGGGTTAGCCACCGTGCAGCAAGCCGGGGAGGGATTTTCGGTTCTCCCATTATCCACGTTGAACAGAAAATATGGAATCAGTGTGAATCTCACACCCTTCACACTGTACAAAGCTTGGAAGTACAGCATATAGCTACCCAGTTTTCTCACGGTCAAAGGCTATGAAATGGACTGTACGCATGTTGTGTGTTGGCTTGGCAGTAGATAAAGTGTGTCCACAAAAGGAGATATTTCCCACTTGGCCAAAAAATAACCAGTATGACCTGAATAAGATCGGCGACATTCTTTTCGTTACAATAACTACACCGTGGACTGATATGATAAGACTAGCAAATTCGTTGGGGGAAGATACTGTAGTAGTTAAATCTGTGCGAGGATTACTAGCTGTGTAGGTGGCTGCTACATGGACTTCAAATAGTGCCCTTCGTTACCGCATGTTACATAATATTTATTCCGTTCATTACTGATGTACTCATCTGTAAGATTTCATTTTTATGGCGGAAAAAGCAGACAGCTGCATTTTGTATCATAAGTTATAAAAATATCTAATTTGTGAGTATTGAAGCGCAGGTCGACCACTAAAACAGATTTAGTATTCTGCCTCAACTGCTTGATGATCTTACTGAACAAATTAAACTTCAATTTTGCTGAACAATAGTAAAGTGATTCGTTGTATCTAGTGTGAAACGTATTCACCTTGAAGGATTATATCCAGTCCGGGCTCACTTAAATTGCACCGAATTAATGCGAAAATCAGTTTGTTTGGATATGCCAAGATTTCAGTTTGCCATGAGATATACCGAACTATTTTTCGAACTGTGATCACATAAAGTGATTCAGAGTAGGTGAGTCGACGTGATTGAACTAGCCTACATTTTCACGTGGCTATAAGTCCGAAAATATATGGCGTTCATTAGCAGTTAAGCAGTAGTTGATGTTACCGCAAGATGTTGACGTAGACTCATGCTACACGAGTCAAATGATTAGATATACGATATAGAACAGAAAGTGCTTAACTAATCGACTACAGTTTGATCCACACAGCGGCTATGTTATGTGCGTGTATGTATTTTCGTTGTAATCACTATTCAGTCATAAATCAATCATCAGATATTGGAAACAACGTCAGTTGTCTCCAACTGGTAGACAAGATGCATACACTGGGCTTCTCACTGGTTAGACTGGTCAAGTGTTGTCTGTGATATGCTGTAACGAGATAGATTTATGCTTGGAAGATAATGGTTGAGTTTCTAATCTGTTCATTATCTTCCAACGTTCTGTTTCTTAGTCATTTTTTGGTCGACCTTATAGCACTGAAACGGTCTTCTGACTTGTGTTTTCTTCCTTAACCTTTCAACACACAGATTACGATTTGCACAGTCGTTCTCATCATCCTATAATCTGTAAAATTTCTATGACTTCTATGAATCTTTTCAGGCATGAGGGCTGGGCACGATTAAACACAAATTGGGATTATAGTTATTGAAGGGTATATATTTCATGTTGACTGTTGTTGTGCACACATCAGTACAATGAACGTAGAGGGAAAACCTGTTTATTAGTGTAAGACCAACTTTATTGAGTGCATCAATGCAATCTCTCCATCGTTAATCGGGTGTAAGATATCCCCACCAAATTGAGTATGAATGAAGTCGAGCAGTTTGGGTGTCTTGTTTAATATCTTACTGATAAATGGATTGAGAATAACAAAACATTATGAGCAAGTTTGTAATATTGTGTTATTCTCAATTCATTCAGCAATCTCTCCACCTTGCAGTATGTTTTGACCAAATACAGAATTTTGTTTTAGGGAGAACCAGTGTGGACGTAGTAATTTTACAATATTTTCACAGTACGGACCAAATGGCTTCGTCAATTTCTGACTTCAGTTCGTGGACTCAATAAAATGAATGAACAGTTTATCTGATTTGACATACCATGCATGTTCGAGTTCACTAAGGGATCTTGGGATGTCTCTTAAATTTGAAAATATTTTTCCACCAGTAAACAGTACATATATAAACTTCGAAGAGTTTTTGAAAAAAGAATCCAGAATAGCTTAAGAATAGGATCTTATAATGTCACTAAGACACGAAATAAGGCGGAAGCAAAAACATACAGTCTAAAACCAACTACGTAATGCACTAGCTTACTATAGAAAAGCAGGTTTGTACATTAGAGTTCGACGGAGATAGATACAGACATAAAACGAGTCGTTCAACTTACCACCAATAGCCTAGGTTGCCAAGCGCGGTTGAGAATTCCACAGAAGTGTGTCCAAGCATAAGCCACACTAAGCATAATCTGATACGTATAGAAATACTGCCTTTTGTCCACACCACTCCAGGTTTAGACGTGTTCGGATACACGGGGAGTGTTTGTACTTCGACTGTTGTAGATTTAGCTGATTCCATTTTCAGAAAGTCACAAAATCAAATAAGTTCACTATCAGATTTTGTACAATCAGTCTAACATTGATTATATTACGTATCAATTCTGTTTCATATGTCCAAGAAAACACATATGCTCAACAGAAAAGGTGTTGACTTGCGTCCTGAATACAGGCAATTCCAGCCCTTGTCAACCAAAATTCTCACACACAGTCAACCACAGGAGAAAGAAAACCAGATGTTTCTTTAGCAACCTGGCACCATATACCCTTGGCTTCACACCAATTGGCCTTTCCGAGATCGTGTCCACTATAGGATGACGATCGGTCCACCAAGACGTGCACATGCGCAGGTACACGCATACGGTGCACACCTACACACTTGTGCTCTGACCATAAGTTGGCATACAAACCGTATTGCTTATTGGTCAGTGAAAACTGGCGTGAATGTTCCTACAGTAATGCGTAACAAAACATTGGAACATGTGGACAGTCATTTCATAGAACGGCAGTATGACATCACTGGCGGGGAAAACATAATTGTGAGTTAGAGCCAACGTGTCATCTACAAGGCTTGTGTGAAACGTACAAAAATGGCCTCACATACATGAAAAACGAACATTCTGTTTTAATTAGAAAGGTATTGTATGAAATTTGTCTTGAAGTTACACGATTTTTAAAAGTTTCATGCGGAATTCTTCATGCTTCATGGACATTTACTTCTAACAATAACAAACTGCTGTTAGATTGTAACAGTTTAGGGTAATTTTTAGCATAAACGGCAGTGGGAATGGTATATAGTACGGTTTTAAGGAGTTAGCACATCATGTAAAGCACTAAATTGATCGTGTAGTGTTTTCATCTTGTTCCGCTTAGGAGAGATAAATATCATTATATATATATCCGCCTATGCCCCGTTAATATCGTAAGTTACTACATCAGGAAACACATTTCTCCAGTAGAAAAGTTTGCGAATGAACTGCGCTGAGGCAGCCACAGAACGGATGTTTAGAAAAGAAAATGAGATCATAAGAACAAAGTTTCTAGAAACTTTATTTCATCGTTTGACGTAACTTGTTAAGTATCAAGAAATTCAGGCTGAAGTGTGAATATTTCATCCGAATTATTGTTCTTTGGTTTGTCATTTGATGAAATTACGTTCTTACATGATTTATTGACCAACCACTCCAGTTTATGTTCTCCTCGTAGACTTGTGATGGACACACATGTGTGTTGGTTGTAGTTTGTTCGGAGTACTTGGCTTTAATATAGTCGCGTGGCTGTAGTGTTTTACTCTTCCCGATAAACATATACATTAGATTAACCCGATGGTTATCACCGCATATATGTTTTGAAATTGTTATTGTTGCTTCATATGCTTTTGGATTTTGTCTTCAAATTTAAACAACCTACTACCTATGCTTTATACACGAGCGAGTTTATGGATTGTGTTTAATGTTTCTTTTAATACGAGCTTGTCCATGGCCGTTTTGAGTATGTTGGTTCCGTTTGGTATTATTTGTTGCTGCTTGATGGGCGTATTAGGTAACGATGTGCAACATGACGAACTAGTTAGTTATGAATTGTGCAAGGATGCGCTGATTAGAGTCTTCTGTCATCTTTCTCAATTCCAGTAAACCGTGAGGTGTTTTTTCTCATTCGAATAGCTTTTTGACAGCCTTCTACGAGATTTCAAAGATTTCAGAAGTTGGTCGGTGTGAGTGGGTTCCGATAAATGATATTTTCCATTTTTCACATAACACCTTTGCTGTCCAATGTATCGGAAAATGTTAATCAGCCGTTGGTCTTTGTTGACAAACCGTACACTAGAAGAGATGCAAGTAGACTTAACACAGTTTAAAATGACGGGTGTGTTGTTGAGGCGCCATATCTGATCCTTTGGGCTTAATTATTGGGATTACAATTTGTTCAGATTATTCGATAACTGCCTCACTCATCAACCCTATGGGTAGTGACACAGCCATCGAATATTTCTTTAGTTTGTACCACGTGTTCTTTAACTGGAAGCATCTTCTGAACCCTAGGTCCAATAACATCAGACTCTATTAGTTCTGTTTTCCTCCTTGGTAATTTTGCCCTTCCCTGATAACGTTTTCAATATTTTTTGATCACCGTGATACTGATTGGTTTGAAGAACAAAATTGCATCATCGGAAGGCTTGGGTTCGTGCTTTTCGTTGTTAGTTCGTCTAATCTTTGCAAGAAATGGTTACAGTGGATCGACTGACTGGACCACGATGGTTGGAACACCCAGACGACGGGGCTGGAGGAGGTGACTTGGACAGAGTATATGTCCTCGTGTAACGGTGGGCAGAATCAAGTTGTTTTTAGTCTCAGTCCGTGTTCACTGCCCCGATTGGGTTATGAGACTTGTTGCGATGGGTCAGAGGACTCTCATGAGACGCTTTTGACTTCGACCTCAGTTGTTAGACAATCTGTAGTTTCGTCTTTCAGCACTTCCCAGTTAACCGTAGTTCCCATTATTTGTAGTGCTATCATAGTTTATCATAATACCTAGATATTAACGAGAAGTTTGCCAATAAGGCATTTCTAATTCATCTAATTCTCTGCTTTCGAAGTTAAACTATTCTGTATATCAGCCTTATTTACTAGATGTCTGCTGACTCAACTTAGTTTTACACGCAGTCTATTTTATTCAACAGCCTCTTCACTTTTTTCGCGACAAAAAACGAAGTGTGTGTATTGTTGTGTTCTCTCGCATAAGTTATATTTTCAACGGCTGCAGGTTAGTTAAAGCCGGCTTATGCACATTATTATTGAGATTATGGTGTATTCGACATAGTTGCATAAATCAGATTTGACTTGTCTGGAATGAACATATCTTTACATAAGCTTTGTCTCATTGATTGTCTCATAGATGTTCTGCGTGATTTCTGCCTCGTTTTCTACGCGCGGTATCCATCATACTCTCTGTAAGCTAATGTCTTATTAGCGTTACTGTATGCAACATTATTTTATTTAGAAGGGAACTACTGAGCATTAAAAATGTATTACTGATAAGTAGTATGACATATTTGTTGAAAGATTCCCGTTCTTCAAAAACGCCGCATAAATGATGGGGAAGATGACGATCCCTAGAGTGGACAGAATATTCTGGAGTTTGATTTCCGTCCGTAAACATGAGTTCATTCCTGTTACGCGAAATGATTAATCATTTGGATCAAAATGCGAGATTTTGTCTTAATTCAAGAACGTTTCGTTAAGTCGTGTAGTAACAAGCTGTCTGCTTTTGCGAAGTATGTCCGAGCAGATGTTGAAATACTTGATCCGACACACAGGACTTGTGTGTGTTTCCGACCTAGGTTATAGCTGGGCCTATTACCAGTCTGTACTCACCCACCCTCGATTATTGTCTATGTCGTTTCTTAGCTAAGTGAGAAGAGAAAAATTCCCATCCTCACACATTTCATGCATACAACCCTTAGAACCGTTCAATTAAACGAACTCTACTACTTTGCCTGTAAGTATCCACACATTTATCCATTCGGTTATCATTTCGAGTATGTGACTGACGAGGACGAATGCACTATTACCCCAGCATTTATTTTGCATAACAATTGCTTTTCTTTATCCGTAGCTGTTGTTGATCCGTATGTTTTTTTTTCGGTGAATGGAAGTCTTCAGCGTTCCAAAAGTAAACAGATACGGTGTCCCGATCTGTCATTAATAGGAAGGCTAGCATACAATTTAGCTAAGGATTTTTTCAAGTGACTATTGCACCTCAATGATGGATCAAAGCATTCGATCAAGAATACTAAACAACTCCAGGACAAACTAGAAAAACATCAGGTTAAGCAAATATGCAACAGTGGTTTCATTTAATGTCACAGCCCTGTTCAATTCTATTAACTTTAACCTGGTCAAACAAACATCACAAAACACTACCAAGGAGAAACCTAGACTGAATGAGTCACAGAAAACGGACAGTATATCGAATCTCATGGAATTGTGTTCAGCTACACACCTACAATTTACTAGTCAAATCTATGAAAACCTTAAGGGAGCTCCTTTGGGTTAACCAATATCTAGATTGGTTGCCGAACCTGTTACATTACGGCTGGGTAAAGTCACGCTGCAAGGGATCAAGCCGAAAATCCGGATACGA